>QOCX01000062.1:460387-480007 GCA_005959815.1 Sarcophaga bullata
TATTAAATAGCCACTCTCGATATCATAAATAAAAGACACTTATTTGCCATAAAATCATTAAACATTAGTCATGACTTTAGTCATACTGGCTATTATTTGAGCATTTCCAAAAATCTTCAGTTATTGTACAAATATTTGTTAATCCAGCAATAATGGATTTTTAACACCCAACAATGATTCAATATTGCATTTTAATTATTTAATTACACTTAAAACTTATGATGCAGAGTTCAGTGTTGGACTATTATCACCATTGAAAATAATTTGAAAATAGTTTGATGAAAAAAACAAAAAAAAAAAACAAAAAACATCTTCAAAAGTGTTATGAAAATAATAAAAAAAAATTTTTTTTAATTTTTTATTGTTTTATGGCTTAAACCATCATAATTAAGTTTAATAAACTCTATCATTAGTGTTAATAACAACATAATAATAAAATACATACATACATACATACATATGTATATGCGTACCGACATACATAAATATTTTTTAATTTATTTTTAATCTTAAAAAGCCTCACGTGTTGCTGAAAAAATTCAAATTAAAAAAAAAATTGAAAAGAAAAGAAAAGTCTTAACATTCACCACAAGAAGTCCATCAAAATAATTAAAATTGATTAACACGTAAATTAGAAAAGAAAAAAAAATATTGAAAAAAATAAACGTTAAAACGATACAAAAAGATTATAAGAGTCAGGCGTCACAAGGGGTTAAACTATGAAATTGTTTTTCATATTTTTTTTTATCAATTGTTAACTCAGGTTATGGTTATGGTTACGGTTACGGCCATAATCATACCAACCAACACTAATTCATTCAGTTTTATTTAATTAATACTACGCTGAACTGACCCATACACACACATATTTAAATTTCAACAAAACGTATAAGAAAGATAAGAACGAGGGGTGCCAGCAAGACACCCAGTTGATCTCGAGCAGCTTTAGCTGCAACTTTTCATTTCAATTTCAGTTTCATTAGCCTTTTTAGCCACTTCATTCTAGATCGTTCTCGAATCTTTCTAGACATACGAGTATGTACTTATGTACGTTATATATTTTTGGAATGTTTAATAATAACCGTAGATGAAATAAAACAGTTTACTTGAGTCCTACAGCAAACCAAGATAAGACTTGAAGGATAAAAAATAAAAATTCAAGCAAATAATAGTGAATTAGAATAGGTAACTTCATAATAAGAATAAGAAGACGCTTTCTTACAACATAATTGGCCATTACAACCCTTCTCACACCACTCATTGTTGTGTGTGTTAATTTTATGCATGAGTCACGGGACCTACACTTTAAATTCGACTCCGAACGACAAATTTTTGCGAAACTTTTCATGGTAATTTTTTTTTTACTCTCAGGGGGTTTGAACAGTGGTCTGACGTCTAATTAACCAACACAATACCTTCTAGACAACGGCGACTTCACGCCTTCTTACTGACATCGATTATTCAGAGGATGATCCCTACTGCTGACGTTTAGTTCCGGCAAGTAGATTTAGGACGAGAGAGAATAAAGCAGTAGTAAGCGGCTAAACTCTTTTACAATTTTCTTTAATAAGTTTGATTTATTATGTGCAATAAAACTGAGTTTCTGGTGGTAATTGAACCCACTACCACTACCACTGCACTTATAGAAATCTAAGGAGCAAATTACAGGGACAAAAATTTTCAGTATTCGAGGTTGAGTTCCCTTGACAGATTTCAATAGAGAAGCATAACATCAATAGACTGCCTCTCTTATGGTCATAAAGTAGAGGTCAAGCTAAGTTGTTCCTTGCTTATCCATAAGAACGCAGCAGACTCAAAGATGGTAAAGAAATTGACGACTAAAGCACCTAACAACAGTGTTCCCCATTTTAGATTCATCCACAGCAAGGCTATGTTTACAGCAATTCTATTGCCACTATCAGCATTTCCAGTTGTAAAGTGGTGTAATAGCATCAGAACTCCAAAATTCGTAACAAACTCTGACATGAGAGAAATGATTTCTTCACAAATTATGAATTTTTTGTAGTTCAAATTGACTTTCGCTGAAAAACTTTATTTTAGCAAAGCCAAACTGAACCTTGATAATCTCAAAGGCCAATCGAGGCACATTTGATGTACTAAATACCGAATAACGAAATTATTTCAGCCTTAAATGAGTTTAAAAAATTTACACCTTAACGAAATGTATGGACTAACACTATGGTAGTTGATTTAAATTATTTTGAGCATGTAAATTAATACCCAGGGCTCAAAATATTGAAAAATTTGAATTAAAACTTAATACAAATCTATAATCCATGAACTATCAAAAAGCAAACTCTGTTGGTGATCTCACTTTAATAACAAAAGAGTGGGATAGGTTTTATGAATGAAATTATAGGCAATGTTTCAAATGATTTTCACTCAATTACTACACTTTTCTTATGGGATTCTTAAAATATTTATTTTTAATATTTTTTTCTTTCTTTCTTTAAGTTAAACGCCACCTTTTTTGATTCTCACACAATAATTTGTTACGCTTTTACCACAAACCGATTTTCTTAAAGAGTATAATTAAGCAACAATAACAACAACAACAACAACAATAGCATGGAAACTGAAAATTATAATTAAAAGTTTATTCATGATGAATATTTAGGCTGTCAATTAAAAACACTTTCCGTTTTCTTCAAAACAAAAACAAAAACCCACAATCAAAATCTCTTTTGGTAGCCCCTTTCCACACATTTAATCAAAAAAACCAAAACAAAAACAAATTCAAGTATTTGTAACACTTTTATGCCTGACTATCGTTTACATTATAAACTTTATAACGTTCGTTCGCAGATCAAAAATGTATTCGTGCTGATAATCATCATTCAGTCTCAGCTCATCTCTGTGGAAAGTATTAAGAGACCGGAGTGATGATGTGAAAGAATAACCGACTTAACCATTTTGACTAAGGCATACATACAGACAAACAATATAAATGTTGCAACCAACATTAGCACAAACAACCATCCACACATACACTACATCCACGCATATGATAATCATTAAAAAGCATGCAACATAATATTCATGTTCGTTTCTTAAGTCTTTCAAGGCCTCTTTATCATATGCTTTGCTTTGGCAACGACGATAATTATTGAAGAAAAAACAAACAACAACAACATTATTTCAAAAACTAACAAAAGTAGGCGTGTCCTTCAATTAAGAGCAAAAAAGCAAAAAATTTGGAAAGATTGTCAAGCGTGTCTTTCTATAAATTTTTCAAAAAGGAAAAAATAAACAACAACTACAAAAGCGAACCAAAAAAGCTCATAATTAGACCTTGAAGACACCAAAACAGCTGTTTGCTTTCACTTTCAACAGCACTTAAGGAATGAAGAAGAAAAAGAGCGTGAGAGTGAGAAAGAGAGAGAGCGCAAGGAAAGAAAACTGAGAGTGGTTGTTAATACAATCAGATGCTAACCCAGTAAACAATTTCTTTTGATACGTTTGAAAACTAACAATAAAAAGGCCTTTTTAACTATATAGGGCTTGTTCCTGTAAAGCAACAATTCAACTTGGCTGTCTGTTTGTATGGAAAACACATACAAAAACACTCAATTTTGTTTTTGTTTCCCATATAAACAGACAAAGAAATGATATTGATTGTTTTACAAGAATAAGCCCTTAGTCTTCAAGTTTTCTCCACACATTTATGGAAAAAACAAGGAAAATTTTTCGACTACTTCTTCATATGGGAGTCAGCTCAGAGACACAAAGCTCTGAGAGTAACCTAATCGCTGTTAAACTGTTAGATTCAACATTCATTGATAGAATTAACACACACAAAATAAACGGATTGAGAAGTTAGGCTGTAATTCTGACTAAAAAATTATAATAATCTTGTATATATGTACGTATGTAACTAGTTTTTCTTTAAGCTCACCCTATCTTTCAATTTATATAAAACAAAGTGTGGGTGAGATATCATGGATATCATCATTTATTATGTCTGAAATATAAAATATTCGACACGGCATACAAAATGTCTAATTTTCCTTGACTTTGGCGCATAAATTAGGTTGAATTTGACAGATGACATGCATTAATTTAGTTTTGATGCTTATTTACACGCACCAGATACTTGAGAAAAAGTCTAACGCGGCAAATTCGAAGATGGAGATGACTATGCCTTCCAAATCGCTTGTGTAGAATATCCAATATGGCATGAACCATACAACAACACATTTTTTCTCATATACGTCTGACTGTAAATATTAACTTCTTTTTTCAATAATTTAATGATTCATTAAATTAAATTAAAACAAAATTACTAAATTTGAAGGAAAATATAGTACAAACAACAAACAAAGTAAAAATATTTGACCCCATCGTACATATATTGCGAGAATTCCCTTACGCAAGCAATGACGTACCTATAATAGCCTTTCCATATGTTCATCAAGTATTTGCAAACATTGTTTCACTGTTAAACTGTTCGTTGGGTATTCCATAAGAGAACAAACCGAGTCAAATGTTATTGACTTTGAAATAAAGAGTCACTCTATGTCAGGGATTACCATTTCATAGCACAATTGTGCTGAGTGAATTCACACACATTGCTTGCGCTCTCGCATTTAGTCGCCGATCAGACCGCGGCGAGTGCACATGTGAATGGATTTTACGGCACTTTTTTCAGGTTTACACTCAAAAAATATTTTATGTTGTAAATATATTAAAAATGGTTTTATAAAATCCAATGTTTTTTATGTTCTTAAATGACATTTTAAGACATTTAAATGATAAAGAAAGGGAACAGCTTCTTTGTAGACATAAAGCATTTTTTTTTTGGAAAAATTGAAAGGTTTTTTATTAGTAGGAGAGGAAATTTATGAACCAAAGTAGTTCCCACCAAATATCTAAAAAAAACAATCCCTAATTTTCGAGTTAAAGATGTATAACTTTATGTATGTTGATGAAAAGAAAATCAAATTATCGTAAACTACTAACACTTTTCTTTGACAGTAAATGAATAAAATCACTCAATTTATTTTCACTCACTGACTCACTAATACACAACCAAAAAAATTTTGGTAACCCCTGCTCTATGTATGTAAGAAAAGCACATGGTTTTGTTGTTGTTTTACTATTGTTTACAATTGCTTGTTATGAAATTTGCTGAACGAATGGCATACAAGATGAAACGAAGAAAACAAAAATAAATTCGAACGAATAAGCAAATTTAAAATAAACAAAAAAATAACTAGACTTACCAGATAGCTGAACAATATTTCAAGTAATTTGGGATATTTTATTGATATTTTCATGTTGGGTTGCCATTATTAACAGTTTTATAACATTTTCATTTTTTAACATTTCGCGATAAACCACAATACCTTAGCCGTAATCATTAATAATGGTAAAACAGTGTCAGCTGCTACGAACTCTGATCGCCAAACAAAAAATTTAAGGCACAAACTAGTTTATCACACTTCCACTGTACGATTTTCTTTTCATTTCAATGGCTTTTATCATGCTTTTCTTTTATTTCTTTTATTTCACTTCACTTTGCAAGCACTTAAATAAACTACATTCATTGCGATTTTGTTTTTTTTTTTTATTATTTTCAATTAAATTCGACATTTTATATGCAACCAACACTTTTCAAATAGACTTAAAGCACTCTACGTACGGTTTATTTAATTTTTTCTTTTTTACTACACTTTATTTATTTAATTTTTTTCTTTATTTCACAAGCCTTCAATGTCACGGTTGGTTTTATTTTTCTTTTCTTTTGTTAATTTATTTTGTTGATCGCTTAAACTTGTTTTTTTTCATTTACCGGTAGTCTTTTCTTTACATGAAGCTCTCTACGCGCTCTTTCTTTTCTACGGCTTTGTTTAACTATTGTATGCAATTTACTTTGGCAGCACTCTTTTACTCTCATTTGAGTGTGAATGCGAACGTGTTTGTGTTTGTTTTCGTTTCTTTATTTTTTTTGTGTGTGTTAAATATTACATCACAAATAATGTGCAATTTTTTTTGATTGTTTTTGTTTTGACCTCTCAACGAATGGAAACAAGAAAGTGAAAACCGGAATTGTTGTTTACACTGTAAAAAATAAAAAGAAAACAAAAATTATGAACTGATGACCACAATTGTATCATCAGCTGTAATGTAATGCCTGTGAAGCAATTTCTTTTAAATTTTTTTTGTTATCAAGCAATATGTGTGTATGTACATATGTATTGTAGCAATTATTAAAAGGAAATATATTTAAATATTTCAATAATAATGCACGTGTGTATACATAAATACCACGGAAATTCGATTTCAAATTTTCAAAGTATGTACATATCGCCACAGAAGTGAAACGATGTTTTTCACAAATGTTTTAAAACTTCTCTGTCCTGGGTTGTGGCATTTCCAATTAGTTGATCATTAGCTCTTCTTCCAGTTCTATCGACATATTGACGTATGTCAGAAGATGCATAGGATTATTCACCAGTATTTCAATGACTACATACGGGTAACTCGTTTGTATCAGGTGGTACACATGATTCACATCCATAAAATTGAATAAGTTTTACGCCGGAATCAAATATTTTGCGTTTAGGTTTTAGCGAAATGATTGGTGAATATCAGATCGATTTTACATACGCTAACATGTTTCTTACTATGTGGAACCGATTACTCAATGTCAATGAAATTTTCTTAAACAGCAGAACTAAAGTAGTTACTCTACTTCCTATCCTTTGATAGTGATTTGCTATTCTATATTTCACTAGATTTGTGTAGTTTTGTTATTTTTTTTTTTTAATTCAACCCAGCTCACAGTGGAAGAGTTCTACAAGATATGCACGTAGCTTGGCTTGCGTATCGTAGAATGTGTGACTTAAAAGGGCAATTTTATCTTCGTAGCATTTGTCCTTCAATCAACCTTGTACTCTCCATACAATTTTTTATCGTCTTCCCGTATAAAGGTTTGGGTAGTTGGTTAGATTTTGTAGACTCGCCTTAAAATTCCTTAAATCGTCCAGTAGTTCAGGTTCGAAACGCTTCGAAATCGATCCAAGCAAGTAATTTCGGTAGGCTTCTAACCACCACAGACAGTTCTAAGATGATTCTAAAATTGTTTATATGATCAATGCAGAATTATGAGGGCATGGTGCGGATTCTTCATGAAGAATAAAATCCAATTTCGACTAGAGCTTAGGGCTCAAATTGTTATTAGTCCTGGGGATTAAACATTCCTTCTAGAAAACAACCCAATTCCAACATTGTGTTAGATTGTGTTTTCGTAGTAATCGTTAGTTTGAAAAGTTCAACCAAATGAAAGGTCAAGAACCTCCGCTTGATCATGGTAACAAGACTATAGCTCCTGAATAAGTTATTTGAGGAAACGTCAAGTCTATCGACAAGCCTTGGATAGGGCAGTTGCCATGTAATTTAAGGAAATAAGACAATTCAGTCCTCTTCTTATCCACTTTAATCCAGTAGAGCCAATCCGTATCAATTAGGTAAAGATGTTTCAGTTTTTCGCTTTGTTTCTTGGAAGCTTAATCATCACACCCTCTTTGAGTTCCGCGGGCGTTCACAAAACGATTTCATGGCAGACAGAGTTAATTAAAAACTGTTCTTAAAATCTATTCTTAGTATGACTGGTGCAGTATTAGCCAAGCCAGAGAATTTGTTAGCCCTCAAATACCAACAATTTCGTTATTTCACCTATCACCATTAAACAAAATGGTACTTTCAAGTAATTTTGCGTACCTTTTTTAAAAATACGAACTTCAAGCGTACAAGCTTGGTTGTCACTACGCTTTGACGCTTTGATTTAATTTATTCCAATATTTTTAATTAACGATAAAACGAATTTGGAACAAAAGCGCTCTTTTATAGAGCATGACGATAAGAAATTTCGAAAGTACCTTCAAACGAAATTCGTACACTACACTATAAATACGAAATACTTTAAAGGAAAAAAGTTTTTCTTTTTTCGCTTGAAACACAACAAAACAAAGTTTTATTCGCAAACTAATTAAAAAAAATTATTTTTTTTTATTTTCAGAATACAAGTGTAAAACGCTTACAGTTTTGCTATTTAAATTTGCACCACAAAAATGTTTACTGGGGAAGTAAAAGGCCTGGTTTTATTATTTATGCTTACGCTGGCATTGATCAGCAGTTCAAAGGCTGACATGGGCCATGGATCGTATAAAAGAACACCTTATGCAACAGCATCCGAAACATTGCCGCCTGTTGCGGTTGGCACAGAAATCCGATTTGGCCGGGTATTTGATCCTGATATGGATAAACTTATAAACGTTAAAACGAAAGAAGGTCACAATGTCGGTCTTGTAGTGGGTAAAAATAGTCGCAAAGCTAAAATGTTGGAACGTCAGTCTGACGAAAGGTTAACTAGAGATACAGGCAACATGCAATTGCGAAACAGTGAAGCCGAGAAATCCAATGGCTTGGAATTTAAGCACACTCCAACTATGTTGTATCTGGCCGAACTGAAGGAACAAATTAAAAAAAATGAAATGTCTAGACAAGAACGCGGTGGAAGCAGAGCAGGCCGCTCAATAAGAAATTTTCAACCATCCATGCAATACACTGAAGATATGTACTTTAAGCCGCAATATGAACAACGCCTCTACTATGCACCCAGGCAAGAGGAACGTTTTAATAACATGCCCTTGGAAAGAAGCAGTTTTGGCTACCCATACACCAATAGCCTTTACACGCCCAGGCAGTATTCTAGCCCACAATATGAACGTTTCAATGATGGACAATCCTCTAATGTGATGATGAGAGGTAGCAACGATTTTGTTTTTCCCCAAGAGAGACAAGACCGAACTTATTCCTATGGTACGGCAAGATACAATTGGCAGCCCGTGGATCTTCACGAACCATACAATCTTCAGCAATTGCAACAACGCCAACAACAACAGCAAGAACATCGACTACAACCAAAAGAAACTGGATCGTTTTCATTTAAAAAATTCGACAATTTCTACAACAACTTAATAACGAAACACAATTACGCTCCACCTAAAAAGCAAATCCTGCGCGTACCTGAACCATATGTGGTTACTTCGGCTGCTATGGTTCAACAATCGGATAGTTATGCGGACAATTTAAATTCGCCCGCCGCCGCAGATAACCAAACTTTCATACCCAGAACGCAGTTAAACTTTGATGCTCCTATCGCCAAACGAGAAAGTCCAATAGAGGATCAGCCTATAACAGTTATCGAGGGCATACGAGTACCCGATTCACCGGAAGACAAAGACAAAATTTGGCGTAACGCTCGTGTCCTAAACAACGAACTAGTGCCATACCCTGAAGGCTATACGCCGCCTAAAGTTAAAGTAGCCACCATATGAAAACCAATATTTTAGCCCGTTCCGTAAAACTATCTTGTCGTTAAACTTTGCCTATGTAATCTTATTGTCACTAACATTTAGTAGATATAGTAGAAATTTTATGTATGTATGTATGTACTGCATACGTATGTGTTAATTATTTATCGATTTTAATTATATTTTATTCTTATTGTTATTAATTTAAACAAAAAACAAAACAAAAGAAAAACCAACACAAAGTTACTTTATAGGTTAGAATGTATATGTAAACAAAAAATAAAATTAAAAAAAATTTTAATGTTGAATTTTAAAAGATGTCTCGATATTTTCTGGACACGTAGGGGATATTATTTGAACTTAGTTGAAGTTAGCCTCTTCGGTTTGACATAAACAGGAACAGATGTCAACCATTTGGTCTCCGATTTGAATTATAAGGTGCATGCATAAGATGCTACAAGGTGTTGGCATGTCATCGTTTACTGCTTTGAGAATACCGTGTTGTAACACCACCCATCCTAAAAGAAACTGAGGACCTCAAAAAAATGTCTCAATCTTAATCTATCCATCACGATGATCTTGTTTGCAAAGTCTTCACTTCGCTGTCTGACGATTCCATAGCATAATAGATCTGGTTGTATCGTCATGACGCTTAATAAAGGTATTTCGCCATTTATAAGGTAATTTTCTTTCCCATTCTACAAACCCTTATATTTTTTAAGACAAATATCGGTAAAGGTTTGATGAGCCAGCAGATCACGTGTCTGCCATAGTAAATGCCTTCATTAGTAGTCACCAATGCTTAAGAAATGAGTAGAGTTTCTTACAATCCAGAACTTTGGACTTTTTTGTTCGGAAACTTCTGAATACTCAATATTTACATCAAAAGCTTCTCAATAAAATCTGTCGTCGACTCCAAACGTGTGGCTCTCAACATTCATTGACAAAATGAACATACAGAAATTGGGTAGTGAACGAAGCTAGGTTATGCTAGGCTAACTAATGGATTGTAATAATCAAGTAAGTAGGTCTTATGGAATCTTAAATAATTTGATATACTGGCAGCAATTTTGTTCTAGTCGTAGAACGTTTTTTTTTGAAAAGCTTAAGATTTCTTATGAAACAGTGGAAATTCTTGTCCAGGGAACCAAAAGTAGTTAACATCATTACCATATACAAGCAATATGTTTGGTTAGAACTACAAAATCCCTTCCGCCGATCAGTCTAAAAACATACGAAAGTAAAGTGTAGTAGGGTAAAAATTAAATAAGAAATGTTTTATTAATCGAAGGAGAGGATTCCGTATTGCGATTGCCTAAAAGAATCGCGTTGATCAATACAACTGACAGAGTTCTTCCAACGGTTTTTGCTATGTCATCACTCTGCATTATTTTATATACCATCTAAAGACACTGGGACCTCCTCCTCAAAGTAATCTAGCTGTTAGCAACATAGCTGGTAATTTATTGACGTTTCCTTACTTAAGTTTTAGCAGACAAAGTTAACAGAATATTCTTATTCCTGCTCATTTCCATGACAATAAAAAGATTATTGAATAATAAAACGATTATTTAATGCTTTATCCCCATCATAATTATATATATTCGTCAAAATACGAAGAAATTCTATTTCATTGCAACGAGTTTACTCGTCATAAGCCGTTAAAAAGTTCAAAGAACAACATCGCTTCTTCCTACTCTACTAATTTAGTTTCATTCGTTGCCGTGACGTGATTGAAAACGTTTAACAAGTGGTGCCGGTCATCTAAGCCGTAAATTTGTTCGCTTTAATTGTTTAAATTCATTAAGTGTTTATAATTACAAGAAAATAATCACATAATTATGATAATAAATAAGAAAAAAGAATTATTTTAAAAACAAAACCGTGCCTAAAGAAATTATTGAATGAAAATGTTTCACGAAAATTTTTTGTAAATGAATACGAAATAAAATCATTGAAATGAATGGAAAAGAAAAACAAAAACAAATACAAAAACAAAAACAATTTCATACGGTTTTTGTCGAGTAAAGCTAAGGAATAGTAAAGTGCAAAGTGATAATGAGTGTAGAATTTAACTTCTTTTTTTCTTTTAAGAGAGAGTGTATAAAATGAAAGAGAAAAAGGAAGATGAGGAGAAAATATAAAACCGTAAGTAATAAGAGAAATTTTATTTGTGCCAGTGCTGCCATATTACTTTTATAAATTTTTTGTTTTGCAAATGAAACAAAAATTTTTGAATAATTGAGTGAAAAAAAAACTCAAAGATATTTGATTAATTGAGTGAAAATAACAAACAAAAATTAAGACTTGTTTCTTGTAAAACAAGCAATATCAGTTGCTTGGCTGTTTATATGGGAAACAATAACAAAAATTGAGTGTTTTTTTTTTGTTTCCATGTAAACAGAAAGGCAAGTGGAATAGCTTGCCTTACAAGAACAAACCTTAATTATGAGTGGGAAAATGACTCAAAGAAATTTGAGCAATTGATTGTTTTTCACACAAATTTTCCTATTTCCGAAATGATTCCTCTTACGAAAACAATAAATTGATCTCTATTTTTGGTAAAGCGATTATTACACTTTTGAACTTCCTCAGCAAGCTCGATTTGTTAAGAGAAAATGTTTTGCGATTACACTGTCAAGCTAAATATCAAACATGTTTGTCATTTATCGGGTTAAGTTTGCAAACAGGAATATTGTGCTCCATTGCACGAGATGGATGGTTCGCTAGTGTAATAGCAGTTTAAGATGAACGATTTCACACTAAAAATATGCGATTGATTAAGTGTTTTTTCATACATTCATGAGCTGGTTTGGTAACACGAAAGATTTTATACTAAAAATATTGAGTGTTTTCCATACGAACAGACGAACGTGTGTAAAATCGTTCGTATTACAAAAACCGGCTCTCAAACGTGTATCTAAAATTGTCGAATAGATTATTTACTCAATAAAATTTATCAAAAAAATTTTTTTTCTCAGCCCATAAACAATATTATTCTACATGAACAAAAAGGAAAAAACAAAAATATTTTTGTTAGTCAGTGTATATTTAAAAAAAAATATGTAGGAAGATTCTTCTAATTGTACATTCAGGGTTTATACTGATTTACTGTGTATATTTTTATGTCATTCTTATTTAACTTGTCAATACATTCGGTGGCTTCAATTTCCAAAAACACCACCATTATGGGTGAGACAAGCATAAACCCGTTATGGGAAAATGAGTATCTCGTTATATTATATTGATTCGGTAAGAGATCCAAATAAACGAATACTGCCGGATATTTCGTTGTCAAGGTTAAGGTATAACGATTTAATTTTGAATCTTTAGTAGTACTCTGACACAAATTCGTATAAGCAATCTTAAGCTGAAATTACAAAAAAAAAAGAAGAAAAAATCAAAAAATTTTTATAAGAATCAATTCCTTTACATACCTCCAATCCTGGATATTTAACCACTTCTGAGAAGACACTGGGGAAATAATATGTGCGTGATAAATGCTCTTCATTGCGTTGCAATATGAACTCGATAAAGCAATTGTCTTTATTAAAGGGTGCCTTGATTACATCTTTAATCGGTATTACCTTGTCATAGTGAACGCCATTGGGTTTCTAAATGAAAGGCACTCAAATAAAACATTTTTTTAGGATGCAGAAACCAATTAAACTTACCAAAGTTGCGGGCCATTTTTCAATATGTTTAGGCAATAAAGCTGTCCACTGGTAAACATTCATTGTAACTTGCAAGTCTTTGGTGTCCACCTCAAAGTAATCACATATCAAGGAGACATTTATGGCTTGTATGCTGTTATCATATAGAGCCACTATGGCTATGGGAGCCATAAACTCTTTAGACCAATAGTGCAGCAGCTTTAATTTACAAACCATTAATTAGCAACACGATTAATTCCAATACCATGAAGTGAAAATACCTTATAATTGCCATAAAAATCAATAGAGGACCAAGAGGGTGCAACCCATACATCATTTAATTGCCAATATAAAGCACCCATTGTTCTACTGGGCGTATTCCTTAGACTGCGATAAAGTTCAGTCTCAACTTTGGTCGCCATTGCCTGAGTTATTTGACTGAAATATATAAGAGCCTCTAGATAATTAGAATTTTCGGGCAGGGGCAAAGGTAAATGCCGTCTAACTGAAGTTGTTATGGCCAACATGCCCAAAGGATGATGTTGTCTGTGATTGATCAAGTCCTCTAAACTATCCGAACTCTTTAAAGTTCTTTGCCAAGATCTCATCGAAGGCAATGACTGGAAACCATATTCCGAAGCAAATCTAGGCCGTGGATAAATATTTGCACTCCAACCATCTTGGAAAATGTCATAGAAATGAACTGCAATAGGAAAAAGTGTAGAAATTATATCAGAACTCCGCTATTGTTTAGGTTTCATTAGTTACTTACCATCACCATAATTGTTGTCTTGTGGATTCGCTGATATAAAGTTATCTTTTATCGATTCCTTACCATTTGATGGCGATGATACCAATGGCCTGGGTCTACTATGATGCTCCCATACCTTAAGCTCATGCATTACTGTTCCCACATACAATTGCCTGTACTCGGCTTTAAATCTTTTCACCTGGTATATTGTCTGATACCAATTTTGCGCAATGGCTACCTCGTTTTCATTATTTGTGGCTATAATTGCAATACTGGGATGATAGCCAATCCGTTTGATATTTTGTAAAATTTCTTTTCTCACCGAGGCCAGAAATTCTTCTGTGACCGGGTACATGGCACAGGCAAACATCATATCTTGCCAGATAAGTATACCGAAAGAGTCTGCCAAATCATAGAATTCATCCGATTCATAAATACCGCCACCCCACACTCGAATCATGTTTTGATGAGTATCTCTGGCCGACTGCAGCAGATGTTTTACTGAAAATGGAAGGGAGAAAGAACGCTCACAGTATTTTGTTTATGCGTCTTTGCATTTACAGGTCTTGTGCAATATTTGCAGAACTCTTTTCGAACCCTGTCCCCATTATCGTTCTGCAGTTTTGACACAATAATGATCACAATATTTATTTTCTTGACTTGACTCATAAAAATCACAATTTAATGTGAATCTCGATAATAATACAATAAATATGAAATACAATCAATACCCTCTCCCCCCTAATTATTTATAACAATGTAAACACAATACAATATTGTTGTTGTTGTACAGTTAGCTATTGTACTTACTTCTAGTCTTATCGCTATTAAATTCCGGTAATATATGACTGGGTATATAATTGCTGCCCTTCATGAATATCTCTTTACCATTGACTTTGAATAGAAACGTATTACCAGTACCTAAAAAGTAAAAAATATACAAAACAAAAGACTTAATTCAACCAAAAGTTATCGATAACAAATCAACAAACCTTCTACAACAGGTTCCTCTTCCAGTTCTATGGTACGAAAACCAATTTTTATCGATTTTTGTGAGGTAGTCTTATCACGTAAACTGGAACTATCCTTATTCCACCAGGCCTTTAAAGTGAAATGTAAAGGATACAATTTTTGATCACCGTAACCATTGGGCCACCACAATGTTACCTTATCCTGTTGAAATAAAACACAATAAATGGGAATTTTTCTTTCCCGTAAAACTTGTAAAAACTTACCTCCGGTACAGCGATATCAAATATAATCATGGGCGCTTTATAGTCAATCATTTTGTTAAGCACCATAGCCTCTTGAAGTAATTCTCTAAGAAAAAGGGGAAATAAATAAGTAAACAACCATGCTTAATTAAATTCAGAAATCGAAATTAAAATCTTTCAACCTACACGGCATAAAATGTTAATTCAGCTTCAAAATCTTTCTGACTATTGCAATCGATAAATACACGAATATTCATATTCCAATGCGTTGCATTACGACTCAATGCCACATCAACATCACGCATTATGGCAACATCATAATATTCCAACGTCACCTGTTTCCATAAGCCCATTGAGGGTGCAGCCAAACCCCAGTCCCAAGCAAAACTGGCTTGCATTTTACGCAACATATTCATGTGACACTCGCCATGATAGCGTGCATTCGGACAATTCGGTGGTATTATAATGTCTTCCTTTTTCAACTCATCTGCCCTTTGGCGGGCAGCATAAACGGGCGATTTAATTTCCACTTCTAGGAGATTATCTTCTTGCAATAGTTTGCTGACATCATAGCTGTAACGTACAAACATGTTATCTGTTCTGCCCAGTAGATAATGATTTAAACGGATTTCAGCCACCGTATCGATGCCATGAAATGTTAGATTCACAAAACGATTCTGTTTTAATTCGGTGGGTTGCACTGCAATCGTAAATGGAGAGTCTAGTCACAATAAAGAATTTTAAAATTTTTTAAAATAGAAATCTAACCTGAGAAGACGTTTGTGTATGTCCAATTGTCATAGGAAATCCAACGTAAATTTACATCATTGTACGAATCCAATACCTGTTCTCCGTACAGTGCTGAGTACACACCAGATGGTAGGGAATTGGGTTTTTGTTATTGCTAGAGGAAGAAAATGTTAAGGTTAAGTCCGTACTACACTTGGATTTATTTTTAAAAAATCTTTTTTTTAAGGATCGTAGATTAAAAACTTAAAAAAATTGGGTGCAAAATAGGGTTTATAACACAATTAATCAGAGGCGTAGCCAATACTGATTTCTATCGACCTAGTTTTCAAATAAAAAAGAACTTGATTTAGTAGTTTTGACAGCTAAATTTGCCAATACTCCGTTATGTTCTCAATTCGATAACTAGAAATCCATATTACTTCTGGTTATTTACACATCCCGTAGTAAGGGAATCATTTTTCGGTCGGAATAATCGAATCTAAAATCGTTTGATTGATTGAATGCCTAGTTACACTCTCGGTTCAAGTAATAGTACCTTTGATACACGGCAATTTGCTGTGGAATCCCCCCATATCGTTCGTAAACGATAAGGCTCTTGTTACCTCTGTTAAAGTTTTGCATAAGAACATTGAAAATCGTTTTCCGATTTTTAATGCATCTTACTTACTTAATTAGTCACTAAAACCCTTTAGTCAGGGTAACAATCTAGCTTGTCACACCACCAATAATAGCAGTCGACCCCGAGCGACAGAATTTCGAGAAACCTTCAGGACATTTTATTTACTTTCAGAGTTTTTGTCAGAAATCTGCTGAGAGGAAGGTTGCAAAAATATTTTTTCATATTTCGTTTTGTTTTTAGGTGTCGAGCTGCGATTTGAACCAAGGGTTTGCTTCTAATAATCTAACACACTAACCTACTAGACTAAGGTGACTTCAATGCATTACTGTTGCTGTTAAAAGCCGTTACTTTGTAAGATCTTAGTGTCAATCTAAATGGCGAAGATATTTTCTTCTCTGAACGTTGTCACCTAAGCTTGCTACGCACAAAAGTGGAACTGTTTCTGTCTGAGAATTGGCATCTTTCTTTGCATACAGATGTGTACCAGTCTATGGTCTACATTTAATGACTTATGATGATTGATGAGAGATAGCAGTTAACAGACTTTCTAATTCTTAGTATATGGCTGGCCCCAAACTGAATCTCAATTTTTTTTTTTTTTTGGTAGAGGATAACTTAAATTTCACTTTGTGCGGATGAAATAACTTATTATTTTGTATTAGGGAAAGTAGCTAGCACTACATCTAACAAACCCAGAACAAATCGTTTCCATTTCACAGATATTTCTCGAAAATAACGGTTTTTGCCTAAAGTTGTCCGTTACTACAGTAGCATCGAATTTCTATTTTTCATTTCGTATTTCCTTCGATACAAACCCAATTTTATAGCGACTGAGTAATAAGAAGAGGAGAATGCTTAGATAAAAAATTTCCATATTTTATGTCGAGGTATAGAAACCTAGTACCGATATTCACTTCAATTCACGAAATTATGTTAGCAGAACAGGAATAAAATAGTAACAGATTATGGAAGTCATAGTCATCTTCAATGGCTCAGCAATTTCTATTTTTAATCATAACTTGAGTATGAGAAAGCCTTTCACACGATCAATGCCGGAATTGCAATCACAACCTACCATAAACGTCATAGAGTGACAAATTCGCAGAAGTGATTTTTTTTACCGTAGTTTAACCGCAATATTATACTGCGAATTTTGGAACACGGGAAAGAAACATCATCGCACCAGAGAGCAAACAGTAGTCAAAATAGCGGTTTCCCTAGAGCGAAATGGCATCAAAGGAGGCTATTTTTTTGGTATGCACACGCTTAAGTCCATATTATGTTTGGCAATATTTTAAACGATTAATGAGGAAACAAAGGAATTACAGATTCAGCCTCGAGTGACTATATCTTGTTTCTAAACCCAAAGGTCTTCGTGTCTAGTGTGGTCGTCGTAGTCTAGTAGGTAGTGTGTTGGCTTATTAGACGAAAGGCCAGGGTTCGAGGATCCCCGTCACGTTCATCGAAAGAGACGGAAATTATGAAAGAAATGATGTGTCTTCGGCGACTTCCTCTCAGCAGATTTCTGGCAAAAACTCTGAGAGTAAATAAAAATTGCCATGAAAAGCTTCTCAAAAATTCTGTCGTTCGAGTCGACTTTAAACTGTAGGTCCCGCCACTCATGTATAAAATTAACACACACACACAGTAGGGGCAAGTGGTGTGAGAAGCTAGGTCGTAATCCTGACTGAAGGGTTGTAATGGCCAATTATGTATGCAAACCCAAAGGTCTTACGAATAAATCAATCCTTAACCCTTGTAGGGAATTGATGGAATGTTGATTTTTTTCTTTTTTATTAAAAAGCTTGTGTTTCTTTTGAAAAGTTATTGAATCGCATTCGTATAATTATTCTATTCATTCCATTCATTTTATTTATGATTCTTTTTTAAGCCAATAAGAAAATTTAAATTTGGAAAAAAAAAATATCAAACACACCGCCAACAAAGAAGCGGCTTTTCAAACATGCTTAAAGAGCTTATCACATCATCATCAGCATCATCATCTTCGGCATGAGTACGTAAACGATGCTTCAGAATATTATAATTTTTTTTAATTGGTTTTTATGATACGAATATGTTTCTAACAATTGTTGCTGTTTTTAAAACTGTAATGGATTTCTTTCTAACTGTTTTTTTTTTTTTTTTTTTGTTCAATTATTGTTTTAAAAAACAAATGCAATTTCAGTGTTAAGAATAATAATTTAAAAAAATTGATTTATTTTTATAACAGAAATACCCAATAAACCACAGTGACTTAAGTTAATAATAAATATTTAGAGAATATATACGTATCATTGCAAATAATTACTACTTACAATGATTTTGATTTGTTATGGTCCAATTTCTATTTAAATTCACATAATTTACCGAGTCCATGAAACATTCATTGGGTAAACAAATTATGAATATGACAGTATAAACCAGGCTGTCATAAATGTTGATAAATTTTTTTAACATTCATTCTCGTCGTTTTTATTTTATTTTTATTTTATTTTTTATTGCACTAATATTTAAATTTGTTTTTTAATTTTTATTATTTGTATTCTTTTATTTACTTTTTTTTAATTTTTTTTTTTATTTATTTTTTCTTTAAAGATAATTTGTTGACGAATTTTTTTCCTTTTTTTTTTTTTGATCACATTGTTGTTGTTAAAAGGTTTCATTTTTATTATTTATTGTTATTATTATTATTAAAAATAAATTTTCTTTTAATATTTAAAAATCACCGCCACTCACGTTGATCTTTATAAAACAACGGATAACGATCGACTGACTAACAACGATCGCGACTAGATAACTGAGTGCCTGATTGTTTGTTTGCATTTGTAATTTTGCATTAAAGCAACTAAAATAAAGCCTCTTCATTTATTGCGAAATGTTTGCGGCTTTTCGAAAAGAATTAGAACCTACACTACAACTACAACTATTCTCATGTACTTGTGGTGTATAAGAGAATTCAAATTCATAAAGAGAGAGCATGTTCTCACAGCAATACAATATTTTTTATTGATCGTAGTTTAGTCATCTACTATTTAATTCTCTCCAACCCAATCCCGGTGTGATTACTTTCCTATTTTCATTCTGGATTTGTGCTTCTGCTATTTTATTTTATTTCTTGATTTATTTATATTATTCTATTGTTAAACAATGTAAATGAGCGAAGCGACGCCTATAACATTATAATGCGGTGACATTAATTTTTAAAATTTTATTGTCAAAAACTACTTTCACTGTCAGTTAGCTGCCTTATAAGAAAACAATGCAAATCCTCTCCACTATCTTTTCTTATGTTTAA
>QOCX01000062.1:480016-494212 GCA_005959815.1 Sarcophaga bullata
GGCGAGGGTAGGTATTTAAAAATGATTATCTTTATCAATTTTAATTATCATAGCCTGAGTTACAATAATAAAGATAAATTAAATACACATTCTCTGTTAACAATAATTACTATTCATAAATGGTTGTCTATTTATTTGGTTTCAAAAATAAATTCGACCCATATAAGGTTATGATATCGATAAAACGCCCCACTCCACTATAATGTTTGGATATAATTGTTTGGTGAACGCTAATGGAGTGGATGAAGTATTGAACTATTTTACACAGTATCTCGGTGGTGATTTGATGAATGTGACACACAACTTAACACATCTAATTGATCATTATAACCCTTTAGCCAGGGTTACTACTTAGTTTCTGATATCACTTATCTTGTGTGTGTTAATTTTAAAGTCGACTCCGAACGACAGTTTTTTTTTATGGCAATTTTATTTTACTCTGACAGTTTGTTTCAGTAACGCCAAGAGAAATATTGGTTTTCGTATTTTTCTTTTGTGGGATAAATTTTGACCTGAGGATTAAACCGAGGCATCACATCTAATAAGCCAAAACACTACCTACTAGACTACGACGACTTTGATGAATATTTTTGACGACTATTTAGATGAAAGTTCTTAATACGATGAATTTTATCAAATTATTAAACTAGAATGTTTGTTATCCACCTAGATATGGTCTTTCACGATGAGTTACAAAAAAGTCTAGCACCATGAAGTTTGTGGCCAATTAATGTCCTCCACAAAATACGGGCTGGTGTTATCTAAAGAACATAATATGGTCCATACACTTATTTCGGATATAGTAGTCTCGTCACAATTATGTCTGGGATTTCTGAGTCTCATATGCAACCATTTTACTTCGTGACATACATATCTATTAACTATCTTCCTAGCTATAGTTGGCAGGTTTGAAATTTTATAAGAGATGGGTATGAAATCCAGAAAAACATCATGAAAACGATGCACAATACAAACGAAATTATAAAAATATTGCTCATCACCTAAAACGCACGCTATTATAGCGATTATAAAATCAAATCGATAATCTCTATAGCATCCCTTCATTTTGAAAATCAGAAGAATTCTTTACATTGTTGAAGAAAGGAAACTCAGCTACAGGAAGAATTAACGCGTCATAACATATTGAAATGTCATCAAGGAACTAATGACCCTATTACTGCCCCTTTTTTTAAAATATACCACCTTCCCCTGTATGGAACTTATTAATATGCCTCCTATCATTATCCTCCAGTAATTATTTAAACCTTAGAGTCAGCACTGTGCCATAAATGTATGACAAGGAAGTGTACTATTCGCTAAGTTGTTAACAAATATTGCTTGATGGGACAATGGAATTTCTAAAAGCATTTATTGAAATCTCGGAAAAATTTAAGGATGTTAATAACAATGCTATCACGTTAAGGTAAGCGAAGAAACGCCTAAATGGGGCAGTTACCATTTTAGTTGTTGTTTAATAGCGTTTAAAACGTGCCATTTAATTGTGTTGTTGTATGTTCTCTAAAGAATTGAAAGCATTTTGTCTTAAAAGAGGAAGATTAACGGAAACTCTTGCCTGTTCTCTTTAGATCTATAAAAATTACACTTTGCTAGTATAAATTTGAACAGGGTCTGCTTTGCGAACTGGGATACTTGCTGTTATTGGAAAGTAATTGGGAAGTTAAAGGCATTGCCAATGTCATGTCGGATAGGGCATTCTCAGTTTTAATAGATTTTTTTTTTTCAATTCGTAAAAAACTATTTGCACGACGACACATTCCGCTTGTAGCGAGTTTCACCCGGGCTTTGGGTGGAAAACAAAAAAAATCGATTTGCAACGATTATGTTGGAAAAAAAAACAATCCACGGGGGACACCGAACAGTTTGAAGTAAAAAACCAGTTTTGTCGTACGATTCTGTTAAATTCGGACTCAGCGATTAGGAAGCCAATTTCTATACCTATATGGAAATTCTTTGGCCCTTTGCTTTTCACTCTCGATTTCCCTTTCTGGGGGGAACTATTAGTTTGCACCTAAGAAAAATTTTTATAAAAGGCATTAAATTGCAGTTATTTTTAAGTAAACTCTAGGCAATTTTACACATACGTTTGGGCTTATTCATTTTTGTGGTATATGCATTCGGTTTTTTTCGGCAATGCTTATTACCATTTGTGTGTTTGAATGTCCAAACCTGTTAAAGTATATTTAATTATTAATGATTTCTATTCCAATAATTTCAACAACTTCCAAAACTAAAATTATTGTTGGTATGTCAATGCTAATAGCCTATTTGAAGTTGTAATGTTTGAGTTTTTAGAACAACAACCCTGCATCATACTGTACACCCATAGAAAAAAGTCCACGAACACTTGATCATAAGAAATCTTAAAAACATGAAACAATGAATAAATTTCCCATGATAACATATAAAAAATTTTCATCATTTCATAGCCTTTCCGTTTGTTTTTTGTATAAATATTCCCAATATAAAGATACGATAGAACATAATTAGAAGAGTATATGCATACTTATTGTATTAGCATATGCCGTTACACATAAAAACATTGCCATGTTATTCTAATTTTTTTTTCCAACTGTTGACTGTTATTTGCTGCAAACAGAACAATTGAAATTTATTGATTCGGAACCAATAAATTGCTAAACTAATGACAGCGAATTTGTTGTTTGTGTATGCAAAACATAAATTTGTTTCAAATTTTACGCTTCAATTTCAAGATTACAGCATAACTTTGTGTACTTAAGAGCTAATAGTGGCTATTGCGCGGTATTGTAGTAACGTAGAGTATCATGTAGTCGAACTTGTTAGCTATTTGTTAGCGAGATGTCATATTTGCTTATCTATTAAATTAAAAAATAGGTTTACTTTGCAAAAAATAATTTTTCTTTGAATCTGATCTCTTACAAGCACGGGGAATTCCAAAATCCAAAATCGTAACAATTTCATAGAATTTTTCGAATTCAATTAAATTGTAATCAAATCTTGTTTTATTGAAAAAAGACCAGGTGAATTAAATAAAACTGATTAAATGTTTATGATGATACTGTAATTACACTGAGTTAAAATAATCACTTACAATAACGAAAAGAATATAAACTACTTGCGAAAGTATTGAGAATTTCGAAACAATACGGCCTGGATATTGAAATTAACCTGGTGAACGGTCCGGTCTGCTATAGTCTAACAAAATAAGAAAGAAAAAAATAATAGAGGTGAGGATATCAGCTCACTGAATCCATGTTAGTTTTCAAGAGGTCACTCTGCTTGACATGCCTAGGGCATCAGAGGTCATTAGAGGGCTTCTGTCAGACTCGTTTTTATATATTTGTCATGGTTGGTTCAAAACATATACAGACATAATTGGTCATTAGCACACCTCAGTTAGGATTATAAGCTAGTTTCTCACACCATTTCTGCTGTGGGCGTCGAGACCTAAAATTTAAAGTCGACTCCGAACGACAGATTTTTGGAGAAACTTTTTCATGGAAAATTTATTTTCTCTCAGAATTTTTGCCAGAAATTGCCAAGGAAATATGTTTTCATATTTCGGGTTGTTCCAGACGTCTGATTTGAATTTTGGACGGCGACCTCTTGTCTAATAAGCCAACACACTACATACTATACCTACGGCAGTTACAACGGTCTGCTATAGTCTAATAAAATTCTTATTGTCAAAATGTATTATAGGTGAGGTATTAAGCTCACTGACACCTATTCGTTCGCAAGAGGTGACTCTGCTTGAGCTGCCTGTGATGTTCGACATTGATGTTAATCTTTCTAGGGCGTCAGCAGTCACTAAAGAGATTCTGAGTTTTGCCAGATTCGGTTTTTTATGTTTATTATGGACGGTAGTTATTGTGTTCAAAGTCTTAACCAAATCCTCTAAAGAAATCGCAGTCATTCGCACTAAGTGATACCCTGATGTCTCAGTTGTGATATCCTGCAGTACATATGCCACGCCCATTTTTTTTTACTATGATTTCATGTTTTGGTCCAACTGATTGATTAGTTTACGAAAATAATGCATTAAACATATGTATGTATGTATGTAATCAAATCACGTTGAAAATCATTTCAAAAATTTTATTTCAAACATATCTAATATGATGGCGTATATATTTTATGTAGCACAGTGTAATAACTACTTGTTAGCCGCATGTAATTGAAACTGTAACAAAATTTATGTTTTAAAAAGTTGTTGTTGCTTTCTTCAAAATTCTTATTCTTCAAAAATTTTATAGTTTTTCTTATTGTTGTTGTTGTTGTTATTGTTATTGTTATTGTTACAATGCAAATTAATATTTTCCAGTCACTGAACTTCATTCATATGGTCCACCTCAACAAAAAAAAAATAGAATTCTCTATTGAAATAAATGAATAAATGAACACAGAAAAAACATTATTCAACGTTCAACACTCAACACTCAATTGAGTTTAGTGACCTTATAACCCTGATAATGAAAAATGTTGGTTGGTTGATTGGTTGGTTGGTTGGTTGGGTTGACTTGATTTTATTCTGAATGAAATCAAAAATTTTAATTTTAAATTTATTTTTACGATGTTTCTACAACTACATCAACCATATCTTCTTTAGCCATTTCCATCATAGTATACTCCTCAAGCTTTTCCTTTGGTTGTAAGGTTTCCGTAATCGCAGAATTTGTAGTGGATGTTGGAAGTGGTTTATTTATCACGTCATAGTTACTGGGTGTTTTATTATTGAATAGCAACTCATTGATGGTCATTATCCTCACATGTTTCTTTTCCAGTGTTATACAACCTGTTGATTTCAATTCAATTTCAACTTGCACCACTTTAATGGGATCCGTTAAAATAATGCCATTTTCCGATAATCGATATTTTTCGATATCGGGATGATCAATTTCCAAATATACAAATAATGCCGGTTTCTTTACGGTTATGGTGATGGTACAGTAAAGGAAATACTCGATATAGGTTTTAAGACAATACTGTGAGGTCAGACCGAACTGTAAAAGAAAAATGAAAAACGTATTCAATATCGATTATCGATTTACTTATGATTTGGAAATAAAATTGTTTTATCCACTTTCCGATTACGATGAAACAAAACAAAATAGAAAAGTATTACTAACTTTAGGATTAGGGTCGAGAATGAGATTACCTGTGGAGTTCATATAGAAAGTCTATCATGCCCACATAATTGGCCATTACAACCTTTCAGTCAGGATGACGCCCTAACGTGTGTTAGGGGCGGGGGCCTACAGTTTAAAGTCTACTCCGAACGACAGACAATTTTTTGAGAAACTTTTCATGGCAATTTTATTTCGTTCTCTGAGTTTTTGCCATAAATTTACTGAGAGGAAGTCACCGAAGTCTTTGAAAATTTCGTTTTGTTGAAGATGTCGGATCTGGGGTTGGAACCATGGCCTCACGTCTTGCAACTAGATTACATAGACTTTGAAATTCTATCTTCAAGCTTAATTATAGTGATTGCTGTCAAACACTCAAACAAATCGAGTGTCGTGATCACTTTTTCTGCACTAACGCACCTACGCTTATCGTAAAAGGCTGAAGTTTTTCTGGAAAACCACATTCAGATCAACGAGGGGTGGAAACACTTTAAATGATGCATCATATTGGGGCATCAAAGTTTGAAAAGTAAAATTTTTTTCTTTGAAAATATTCGTTTTCTCTTGATAAGGCTGAATGTTATATAGAAAACAGATTCAGGACAGACATCGGGTTCCTAAACTCAAGGTGCAAAATACTCTGCGCTGATTTTAAAGGAGTCAAGTCGCCTAGTAATGTCACAAGTAGATCGAATAATGAAGAGAATATCCTCAATAAAGGATCGATTTTCTTTAATCGTACTAGAGCTTAGCGCTTCCTAATCGGTAATCTCATAAGAAGAACAAAAATAAAAAATAAAATTAGGAGACGCAACATGAATGATGTGAGAAGCTAGGTTTTAATCCTGACTAAAGAGTTGTCATTTTTGAATGATAGGATTGATTTGTGCTAATGCATCAGACTAATTAAGTTCACATCTTATCTTATCTATGAAAAATATATTGAGTGAACCATAAAATTTATCGATTTATCGATAATTACAACAATTGTTTACTTACTTTCAACTCTGGATCTGTTATGCCATTTGTGTTGGCTATCCTGCCGGGTATAATATAAGTACGGGATATGGTACGATTTGATTGGCTTAAAACGAATTTCAAAAAGCTATTGTAGCGTGTAAAAGGCTGGCTAAATACTGCACGCATATCCAAATATTCAGTGTTAATGCCATTGGAGCCCTAAGAAAAGAAAAATCAAACAAAATAAACTAAGTAAACATAGCTTAAGGCAAAATACCTTACCACTGATATTTCCCAGGTAAATGATCTTCTATGATACAATTCCGACCATAGGAATGTATACATGGTTATATTAAAACGGGCCGGCTCTTCAATTTCATTGACAGTTTCTTCTTTGGTGACGGTGATGTTGATTTTTGAATTTTTCAAATCCATTAAAGCAATAATCGCTGTGGGAGCCATAAATTCTTTGGACCAATACCAAACCATCTGTAAAAGGATGTTTGCATTAGACATAGTGGCAAAGACGAAGGAAAGGCTATTATTTACCTTATAATTTCCATAATAATCGATACTGGACCAAGTGGGCGCTACCCAATTATCGTTTAAATGCCAATATATAGCGCCCATGGTTCTCTTATGCATTCTTTGTGATCTAAACACATCGGTAGCGGTTTTAGTAGCCATTGCCTGTGACAATTGCGATAAATAGATTAAGGCTTCGACATCTTTCTCCCAGTCCATGGCAGGCAAAGCAAAATGTCTCGATATCAGCTGTAGCATGGGTACAAAGGCTTTTGCATCATGTTGTCTGTGCTGCACAATATCCGATAAGGTATAGTCGGAGGAAAAGCTGCGATTCCATGAAGCCATTACGGGCAAACTTTGAAAGCCGTATTCGGTAATAAAACGGGCTCTGGGATATATATCCGGATCCCAGCCGTCCTTTTCATCTTCCCAGAAATGGACTAAGATGAAGAGAGAGAGAGAGAGAGAGAGTCTTATTCTCTTTTAATCGAACTTTTCTTTAAAATTCTACTTACCATCACCATAATTGGGATTTTGTGGCTCTGCGGACAAATCTTTCTTACTTTCTTCCACACCCATAGAGGGTGTAGATATCATGGGCCCTGCTCTTGGATTGAAATCATTGCGTGAAATCACATTCAGTTCATGGCGTATAGTACCCATAAACATTTGCTTGTACTCCTCCTCCAAACGTTTTGCATCCGTACCCAGTTCCGTTTTATTTTTCGTCAAATACAATTCGATTTCATCGTTGGTCACTAGCATACAGAAACTGGGATGAAAAGCCAAGCGTCGGGCATTTTGTGAGGTCTCCAAACGTACCGATCTATAAATTTGAAAATTCAAATTTAATTTCCAATCAATGGCTAGACAAACTTACTCTACGAAATTATCGTTGAATGGATAGGTAGCACCTGTAAATGCCAAATCTTGCCACACCAATAGACCATAGAAATCGGTGAGATTATAAAAAGTATCCGATTCGTATAGGCCTCCACCCCAAACTCGTATCATATTTAAATGGGTCTCTCTGGCCGATTTCAAAATATGCTGGAGATTACTTTCCCGATACGAGTACTCAGGCAGAATATGTGAAGGCATATAATTGGCACCCTTAACGAAAATGGCTTGACCATTAACTTTGAAATAAAAGCTGCGTCCGAAATCTATCGATTGAATATTGAATATGAGGAAAGGAATTTTAATAATTTGAAGTCATACTAACCATCTAAATCCTCCTCCAATTCTATTGTCCGAAAGCCTATATCAATGGTTTTTTGTGATTTGGTGCGCGACTTTATGCGTGGACCATTTTTATTCAACCAGCAATTACTAGCAAAATACAAGGGATATAGTTTCTGTTCACCATAACCATTAGGCCACCATAACCTCACTCTTTCCTACATCAAAAGAAAACAAAAGAAATTAAAATGCCCGGCAATATAAACCTAAGTATTCTAAAATACCTTGGGTATATCCACTTTAAATTCAATTTTAAGCGAATTATAGGATACCACACGATTGAAAATATAGGGTTCATCTAAAAGCTCCCTAAAAAATAGAATAAAATTGCTCAGGTTATTATTTTTAAAGCAAGTAAATGAAAACGCCTTTCTCATCTTACACAGCTATAAACGTAACCTCACAAAAGAATGCTCTTCTTATGTCTGTGCTTAAAAATATTCTCATATCCAAGGTCCAGTGGGTGTCATTGTGACGTATGGCCACATCTACATCACGCATTATGGCCACTTCAAAATATTCCAAATCAACGGGTTTCCAAATGCCCATTGATGGTGCTGCTAAATTCGAACTTCCACCAAAACTTGTTTGCATTTTTCTTAATAAATTACGATGACACTCGCCATTTGCTCGACTATGTGGACAATTGGGCGGTACATTTACGCCATTGGCCAAAAGCTCATTGGCTCTTGCATTTGCCGCCCATATGGGTGAAATGATTTTAATCTCTAGAATATTTTCCTTTCTCAAATAGTTCACCACATCAAAGGAGTAGCGTACAAACATATTTGTTGTATGACCAAGCA
This sequence comes from Sarcophaga bullata, assembly GCA_005959815.1. Taxonomy (NCBI): domain Eukaryota; kingdom Metazoa; phylum Arthropoda; class Insecta; order Diptera; family Sarcophagidae; genus Sarcophaga; species Sarcophaga bullata. Next base: position 488,679 of record QOCX01000062.1, read on the forward strand.
GTTGGCCATTCAAATATATCGATGACACTGTATCGATGCCATGGAATGTTAAATTTACCCTTTGATCGCTATCGATATTGGCTGTAAGCATAGAATTTCATTATTTTTTATGAATTTAAATTCAATTTCTATTTGAAATACTTACCACCAAATACTGCCGAAAAAGTCCAATTGTCATAGGCAATCCATCTTAACTGGTCATCATTTTTCGATTCCAATATACATCCATAATTGTCTTTAAGGGCACTGTATACACCGGTTGTACTACTTTTGACAATCTTCACATGAACACCTTAAAGACAGAAGTCAAAGTTGAAAAATAGTTAGGTTAGGTTACGTGGCAGACCCCCTCGAAGTGAAAGGTCTCACTTAGGCCAGCTTTAAGGCCCATTGTGATACCACAATGCATTCTATCCGATTACCAATCATTTCCTAAACGAAACCATCTTGAGAAAGTTGCTTTCATTTTTTGATACTGTAAGCTGACGTGGCTCTATTACCGAGAGTAAAAGACAAACCGCAGGGAAATTTTATGTCCTACAACGATTATTATTTTCAATAGATCCTGGTCTTTGAAATATAATCAAGGTCTATAACGATGGTTACCGCTTTTATTTGGTTATTACAACCCTTCATTCATATTATGCGTAGTTTCTCACATCACTAATGTACGTTAGTGGTGGGACATACTATTTAAAATTGTCGACTCCGAACGACAGATTTTTGAGAAATTTTACGTGGCAATGTTATTTACTCTGAGAGTTCTTGCCAGAAGGCTGCCGAGAGGAAGTCACCAAGAATATTTTTTATGTTTCGTTTTGTTCGAGATGTCTTGGATGGGATCTCAATTGTAATAAGCCACTACACTACCTACCTACTAAACTACGGCGACTTCTCAAATACTTAATACTCAAGCCGTTAGATAAATTACCTTAAACAAGCTTAGCATAAGCTGCAAGGAATTTTCTGTTTTTAAGTTTGAGAAAAGCACTTCCAGCATTTCCAGTCTGCGAATCTACTGAGGTTCCAGAAAGACCAAACAAATCTTTGCCAAAGTCTATGCTTTTCTGTTTCTTACTCCTGACATAGCTGACTCCTGACGAATCTACTGAGGCTTCAAAATGGGCCCCACATACGAATCTATTGATACTCTGCACCGTATAGATGACATCAGCGTCTGGTAATCAGTTGTTGTTTTAGCCCTTAAGATTAACTAGGTTTGATCGGTGCTGACAGGATTACTCTCTATGGGGAAGTTTACTCTCTCCTGTGTCTGGGATAATATTTAGAAAAAAAATTATTTTTATTCGTATTTTGATTTCTCTTTCGTTTCGTTTCCGATTTGTTTTTTCCCCTGTAAATTAGATTAATTTCTCCACTTCAATTCACTTTCGCTTTCGATTTTATTTTTTTATTATCGAAAACGAGTATTTATTATGGAATTACGATAAAACTTTGTTTATAACAACCACACTACTGAACTATATTGATTTACAATAAATAAATAAATAAACAATTAAACAAAATAAAATAAACAGAACGCTAACAAAATATCAATGATGTTATCAGATTTAAACTTATCGTCGGCTCCATGGTAATGGTAGTGGTAAGTACATCGTTTTGAATAGAAAAATTAACAATTTTTAATTACAATCGATTACCATATGTCTACCGGTGTTATCTGTCTCTCGGAGAGCACATAGCAGACACTTAACACTTAAAAATTAAGAGTATTGCTATGGTAGAAGAGAAGGTAACGGATGTATTAATTAACCCTTTAAAAGGGAACAGAAATTAATTCATGATTTGCAAGGCAAGAACTTAATGTTTATCTTGTAGTAGGAAATCAGTCTTCGTAATATAGTAGATAGTGTGTTGGCATATTAGACGTGAGAACACAGTTCAAATCCCAGGTCAAAACGAAATATGAGAAAATATTTCTTTGGTGATTTCCTCTTTGCAGATTTCTGGCAAAAGCTCTGAGAGTAAATAAAATTGCCATGAAAAGTTTCTCAAAAATCTGTTGTTCGGAATAGGTCCCGCCACTCACGTGTAAAACTGACACACACACAACATAAGTGGTGTAAGAAACTAGGTTGTAATCCTGGCTCAAGGCTATCATATAGAATGTTGCACAGGCTTATTTAAAATGGCTGTTCGTTGTAGATCGTCGTTACATGCAACGTTACGATGTTTAAAGTTCTTGAAGCATTACAAACATAGTTGCGGGCTCTTTACCTGCACTTAAAAGGTTAAAAGACTTTATAAAGTACTCTTAAAAATATTTCCAACTTATCTCCTTCTTGTTCTTTAATTTATTGAATGAATGAAATATCAATTGTTTTATTTGATAACAAACAAAAAAAGAACATGAAAATTTATTATCGCCTTGCTTCAGTCATCATTTGTTTTGTATTCAAAATTTTGATTTTGATTTTCGATTGTTTGCAATTATAAATAATTGTTAATAATATTTGTCTTTTAATTACGATTTAATAATAAATTATTATTAATTATTTTTAAATATTTTTGATTTATAACTTATGTTTTGAATAATTGCTTTGAACTCACTTCCATTTTGATTGGATAAACTCCAGGCATTCAAATTAACACTTGAACCTTATCACATGCAATCTTTTCAATTAATTGCTGAATTATTATAAAAATTAATAAATATTTAATACTTTTCATAATGATTTCTATTTTTGTAACATATTTTTCGATTCCTTTTCTTAATTACAAATTTAATTTCTACACTTCACTTCTTCAGATAATATTTCCACGTCAAATAAATCCTGAATTTCGAAAAACAAAATTTCGTCCGTTACTGTTTGTTTCAAGAGTTTAACGAAAACTGTTTATTTCGTAGTAGATTTAAGACAAAAAAGTTATCGAAAGTTATTGCCTCTCTTAGTTAGTGGTGGTGTTGTATCTCAACAGGTACTTCAATTCAATTTTTTTTTATTAAACTTACTTATCAGTGCCGATATTATTGAAGAACCCCATTTCTAAGTGTTCGTTAAGAGAGAGTAACCAAAATAAAACAGGGTGTTTAGAATGCTTTGCAAATTGAACTTCAATTTATTTCACACACAAGATCAGTTTAAATCTTTCAAATTAAATTTATTTTCATTTACATTGGAAACATTACTGCCATATAAGCGAACTTCATATCTCAGCCAATAGGTATTTTGAGCTTTTATCAGAATTCTTATGTACTGCTGGTCAATGCCACCTTTAATGATTTCGGCCTCCTTTAAAGATGATTTCTGATCAGCTTTGATTTCAGCACTGCTATAACATTGACCAGCAATGGCACAACAATCGACTTGTAATTCTATATCTTGGGGATAAGTCCACTGCTTTGTATTGTGGTTAAAAAATATTAATGGATCACCTAAAGAACAATTTTAAATTATTTTTGCGCATAGAAAACAGAAATTTTTTTTTATAATATTTCTTACGAATTTTCTTGAAACCAAAACCATAGCAATACTTCAATTCATCTTTTTTGTTACGTTTTGTTTCTCGCTTACTTAACTCATCAGCATCTGTTGGTTTCGTTCGTATGATTACACATCCTGGTGCCATAATTTTGATTTCTGTCTTACACATGGAATTCACAATTTGTCTGTGTCCAATGGAACGAACCTCTTTAAAACTTGTGTTTGCCTCATAATGACAGAATTTCTTACAAAATTCTGGTAATTACATGGAAGAGTATTTCTGTTGTTGATAAGTTCTTTGTGCATTCAATAATATTAAGAAATTCCCCTGCTGATAATTGCACTTTATTGCAAGCAAGTCATAATAAATAAACGTAGGACAGCTCTGTAGAATATTTTAAACTGATTGTAATAGTCTTCTATACCTTAAGGCTGATTAAAGAGCATTTGATGCAAGAAAGCTTTTTTGGAGTAATTCTATCAAGAAAATTAACACTTAATGGGTTGTAAGTAGATTGTTTACATCTGGTCTACTACTGTGTTGAAATTTAATTAAAACGCCAGGCAGTTTTTAATTTTTTAATTTTTATTTCAAAGGACAAAGGAAGACTTAAAAAAAGAAACTTAAACTAAGAATAAAGAAATTGAAATGTGTTTGAAAAAAACTACAGTGAGCATCAAAAGTAACCGTACACTAAGGATAAAATGCTAACAATTAGCAAAGTCAACTTTTATCACTTAAGGAGAGGAGTGCCCAAAAGAATTTTGAAAATATTTCGAAATTTTTTTTCTTTTTTTTTTTTTGGTTAAAATTTATGAAAAAATTATTAAATAGAAATAACGGTAATTTATTAATGTATACATTTGATTTTTTAATGTATAGTTTCTTTTGACACTCATGCTGGATTCACCCATGGTTTCGGATCAAAACAAACAATTTTTTTTTATATAGAGTTTGACGTTTCTCTTTTTGAGAGAGAGAGAGAGAGAGAGAGAGAGAGGAAGAAAGTAAATTTTGTTCGGAACAATTTCATCTTGAATTGGTTTAATTTTAAGTTTTGTTCCGAAACAATTGAACAATGCTGTCAGATACTTCAATTTTATACGCAAAATTGAACTGAGCTGCCATACGGTAGCCTTGTTTTTCCAGAACAATTGTTCGAAGTGGAACAGAACAAACTCTCAAAAAATTAAAATTGTTTCGAAACAAAATATTGTTGTTGCCTGAATTCAGCTTCACTGTATATATGTATTATGATAGCATTATGCTTCAATAAACTGTGTTGTGTTGCCATATTTTTAACACTTATGCTCAATATAGTTTACTGAGAAATTCAAAAGGTATCAATCAATCCATCTTAAGTTTTTCTTGTTTATTTTTTCTATTGCTTAATGGAGGACCCTATTTCTAATTGAATTGATTACAATGGAATTGATTACTTTTATTCATACTTGCATTAAAGAATCATCATTCATTGTTGAAATGAAAACTTGCACTAAAGTAATCATAGAAATCGAAATTACTTTTTAACACTACAGGGTCAAGTGGTTTTTGTACTGCACTTTAGTATTGTAATAGAGGTCGAATTAAATATGACATATCGATAGTAGTCTTATAATTGTAGAAATATTTAAGGTTTCAGTTCTGTTTTTCAATCGCATTTTATTTATTTGGATATTCAAAACAACAATTATGTGTTGTTTCGCTGTTCTTATGTAGAAAGTGTAGAATTTCCACCTGATGGAAGGAATCCTTCTATGGCAGCCCGCATGAATAATTCTGAATAAACTAAGGGGGCTGACTACCGTTATAAAAAGCAATAACTTTCAATAAAAGTACACCGTTTAACGTCATATTATGTTTTGAGTGTCATTGGTTGCATGTGTATTATATTGCAGTTAGTAGTCCCAGCTGTTCATCAATACTGCAAGCCTTGAAGAGACCATATTGTCTGTGACTTCTACTTTTCAATTCCCTTTTAAAATCGATACGGTCCCTGAATAAATTCAAAGGCTACAAAGCAAAGTCTTACGTATTGTATGGTACAGCGACAGCCTGGCAGGATTTAAAACAGGAATTGCTAAGTA
>QOCX01000062.1:494229-519634 GCA_005959815.1 Sarcophaga bullata
GCCAGAAATCTGCTGAGAGGAAGCCGCCGAAGAAATATTTTTTTTTTCATATTTCGTTTTTTGATGTCTGCTAAGTATACAGCAAAACACAAAAAAAAAATCTTCCTTACACGTATTATAGACATACATATAACAGCACCTGGAAATAAATTATTTGACAAAACCTAAAATTATTTTTGATTTTGCTAAGCCAATCACCATAGTCTAGTAGGTAGTGTGTTGACTTACTAAGATGAGGGCACATAAGTTCAAACCACAGTTCCAATCTCGCGAACAAAAAAAAAATATCAAAAAATATTTCTTCGGCGATTTGCTCTCAGCATTCCTCTGGGAAAAACTTGACGTTCGATGTCCACATTAAACTGTAGGTTCCTTCGCTAGATAAGGGTAAAATTAAGTCGTAATCCTGAATAAATTCGTCAATTAAGTAAATAGGTTCCCAAGGCAAGGAAAGATGATGATTCAGTATATAATTAGTGAGAGAAAGAACTCAACAGATTATTAGATTCTAGACACTTTTTTGGAGGCCTCGGTTCATATCCATTTCGACAGACATTTCGAACAAAATGAAATATCAAAATAAAATTTTTCTTCGGAGATTTCTCAACAGATTTCTGATTTCTCCGGGAGTAATTAAAATTGCTCGGAGTCGACTCTGAAGTGTAGGTCCTGCCTATAGAATGTATAAGTAGTGTGAGGAGCTAGGTTATAATCCCGACTGAAGGGTTAATGACCATGTATATATATTTTATAAAATAGAGGTTAACCAAGGTCTTCGTAGTCTCCGAAAACGCACTACGCACTCGATTTCACGACGCTGGTTAACTAAACCAGATAGTCCTTAAGGAACATACTGAACATAGTTACTGACATCCTGAAGAATATTTTTGTTTTAATTTTTGCTTAAGTAAACTTTAACTTTAAGCCGCCGTGGTCTAGTAGGTAGTGTGGTGGCTTATTAGACGAAAGGCCAGGGTTCGACTCCCCGGTCAGACATCAAAAACGAAATATGAAAAAATATTTCTGCGGCGACTTCCTCTCAGCAGATTTCTGGCAAAAACTCTGAGAGTAAATAAAATTGCCATGAAAAGTTTCTCAAAAATCTGTCGTTCGGAATCGACTTTAAACTGTAGGTCCCACCACTCATGTATAAAATTAACACACACAACATAAGTGGTGTGAGAAGCTAGGCCGTAATCCTGACTGAAGGGTTGTAATGGTCAATTATGTATGTAAACTTTAACCATAACTTAAGCAATAGAATCCATTATGATTCGGATTATGGTGTAAAAAATACAAAGGGTGGCTATCTGTATCTGTTGATTGTAAGATTCTAACTCCATTTCTAATTGGGGTCCAATTAATCGCAATCTAAACGAAATATACATAGAAGGAGTCGTTCCTTTAAATCCTTCTTTAAATAGTTGATACCCGGTGTTATTAGTGATAGAACTCTGAGATCTAATTTGAATGGCTTTCTAAACAGACTACATATAAGCGTTTGTTTGTTTTTCTCTATAAACTATCCAATCAAAGGTTGATGTCCATGCTAAGTGAAATAACAATGAAAATCCGGTTGGTTCTTTTTTTGTGAAGCTATTAAATAATAAATTTATTGAATTTATTCTTTGTTTTGTTGTTTTTTTTTTTCTGATAACCTATAAACAGTATCTTTTAAATACCTTATATAATTAATTAATTAATTTATTACTGCAATTTCAATATCAAAAGTCCATAATGATGAAATAATTTCATTTTAATTAAACACAAAACAGCTGATTCTGATAATTTTTATTAATACGAAGTGAATTTGGCATTATAATTGAAGAATACAGTATTGCCGGCATTAACGGTTACACCAATGTAACCTAAACCGACAGCACCTTCATGTACACGACAATTGACATTGGGCGCTGATACGGAGTAAATAATTTCCACATACGAAATAGTTAAACCGGAACCACTTTTGGGGCAACGTAATTTCAACTCAACATCATGGGGTGCAGCCCAACTGGTGCTATCATGAGCAGTGCAAGCAAGGCGTGCTAAATTTTAAATATTTTTTGTTTTTTATTTTTTTTTTTAATTTTTAAATATTAAAATTATAAAAATACTTACAAGTGGGATAGTTTCCAACGGTACACTTATAGGTGTAGGTAGGAACTGCATCAGGAGACTTTGATTCTTTAACACGCAATTGGGTTAAAGTGGCTGTTGCTGCCGGATTGGTGTCTACAATATTTGTTTGGACATCAGTTACTTCGATAGCATCTTCACAGTTGACAAAGGCCAACAAGGCGGCTATCAACAAAGTTACAAATACTCTATGCTTAAACATTTTCTTTGTATTTTTAAGATTTTTCTTTCTCTTTTTGCTTTTCTCGTTTTTATAATTCCACTTGCACTTGCCGTTACAGACTGATTGCAAACGGTTTAATTTCATTTGTTTTTATAGGGGTCGCCCAATGGAGGCCTTTGTATTGATTATACCGTAATCGTAATAAATATTTGAAATAAAAAGTAATCGTAGATGTTATCGGCATGTTTTTATTCAATTAACGATTGTCCAATTGATTGTGATTCACATTCGTTTCTTCATTAATTTCCTTGTTTTTTTTTTTTTTTTTTGTTCTTTTATTCTACCATATAGTGTTTTATCATGTTGTGTTTTTAATTTCTTTTAGTTTTCATAACAAACTCTATAATAAATTGATAAAGGAAATCTTTATTCTTAAATACATTGTGTTGTATTATTGGTAGGTATGTATGTAGTTATTTGTCTTTTGTTCATTTGTTGATAAGAATTTTCCGAAGAAAATTAAAGATGTTTTATGGTTGTTAATAGGGTTGCCAAATTGCAATATTATTTTAAATTTCATAAATTCTAGAAGAAAGTTTGTAATCCTTGCATCAGCCTATTTTTTATTCGTTGATAGACTGGCTAAAGCTTTTATGCCTGGAGCCTATCCGAAATGTGCAATTTTTTATAACATACATACATCCATAATTGGCCATTACAACCTTCAGTCAGGATTACGGCCTAGCTCTCCACACCACTATGTTGTGTGTGTTAATTTGTACATGAGTGGCGGACGTGCAGTTTAAAGTCGACTCCGAACGACAGATTTTTGAGAAACTTTTCATGGTAATTTTATTTACTCTCAGAGTTTTTGCCAGAAATCTGCTGAGAGGAAGCCGCCGAAGAAGAAATATTTTTTTTCAACCCTGGCCTTTCGTCTAATAAGCCAACACACTACCTACTAGACTACGGCGACTTCAATTTTTTATAACACTGGCGTATAAATCCTGCTGAATTTAATCGATTACATGACTTATGTTAGCTACAGGAACTGTTGTGATTTGTAGTTATTAGCATACATCTGCTGCCTAAACAGATCTCACAAGAAAGCTTGTAACTGGAATTAGCTGAGTAAACTCTGTTCTGACGAAATCATATTTCTTTGGCGTCTTCTAATTAAAACCGTAAGATGTTGGTAATCATGGTCCTATATAATAATAAATATATATGCCCGTCGTTAACAGTGTAAGCCTAGTCAACGTCCTTCTCAAAGAAATATGCGATAATGCCGTCACCAGCCTATACTTCACATCAAACAGTGACTTTTTCGGAATGCATACGAATGCGAGCATCCGTCGTTGTCTATGGCCTATGTCGTCAATGGGTAGAATCTCACACCACCTTATGTTGAGTGTGTGTGTATATTTTTATCCATCATTGGCGGGAATTCCAGTTTAAAGTCGACTCCGACATTATCATGGCAATTTTATTTACTCTTCGAGTTTCTGCCAGAAGATATCTTCGTATATCGTTTCGAAAATTAACTTCCTTTAGTCGCTAGCTTTTTAGAAGCGATGCAAGTGCTTAAACTGTTGTTGTTGAAATTCAAGTTCCTCAAATAGTTGTTTAAAAAATATACTCGCTATTGCCTCTTAGTCATCAATCAAAGAGATTATTTGTCGACATTTCCCCTTTAAATATAAAGATTTCATTTTATATTGGCAATCTTAATTTAATATTAATTGTTTAAAGTATTGCCACAAATTATTATTTTTTTTTATCGTATTTGAACAGGAATTAAATTGTTTTGTAGGAGAGGAAATGATTACTTTTTTTTTATTATTAACAACAGAAGTCAAGCATTGTTAAAGTAAGAAATTTTCTGTTTTTTTTTTTTTATTTTTTATCGAAATTTTAAGGTTTATTGGGGGATGTTTAAAAAATAACACACATTGATTATTGGGAGTATAAATTAATTTGGTTCAATAAGTTTTAAACAATTTACGCCCGGTTAAATTGAAACGATTTTAAAATCTTTTTCCAAAGAAATCAGTTGCGCTATATCCGTTTAAGCAATTCATAATCAAGTGGTGCAATGTGCAAAATCATATTATCGTACACACTTTATACGACTTTTCGTAGTTGAAGAGACATACAGCTACTGTATAGACAAAAACAGCATTTTGCATCTACTATTCTTAAATGGCTTCCAGTAGGGCTATGTTGACGAAACAAGCAGTTAGGAAGACAGTAATTGGCTAAACGCCATTACAGTATGGAAGCACAGAAGCTTTGCTGATATCAAAATCTTAGCAATGATCTTGATTGGTAACTTCCCATTCATTATAGGACATTTGAACTCGTTTTCAATTCCTATTTTATAACAACAACAAGGCGGCAACGAAAGATGGCAACACTTACACATTTTTCGCAGCAATCATTCAAGGCACAATCACGCAATTGGTAATTACAACCCTTAAGTCAGGATTACAACATATTGTCTCCCATCACCAATGTTGTATGTGTTAAATGGGGCGCAATCTAGTGTTTAAAGTCGACTCTGGATGACAGATTTTTTGCAGAAACTTTTCATGGCAATTTTTACTCTCAGAGTTTTTGCCAGAAATCTGTTGAGAGAAAATCGTCGAAGAAATATTTTTCATTTTTCGATTTGATCAAGATGTCTGAGATTTAAAGCAAGGTCTCAAGTCGAAGCTTGCCATTTTAATTATGCCATTATGACACCAAAATACAGGCTGAATTCAATGTTATAAAGATAGGCGCGGTATGAAATCATTATCACTGTATATCCATTTCGCATGTGGATTACACATCAAGAATTGTCCAAAAATTAAGTTTGTCTCTAAAAGAGAAAATTAGCGAGCGATTTATTTAAGGGTTCCCCTCATGTAAGTGATTGAAAGTGACACATAGAAGGTAATAAAAAAGTTTACACGCTTACGAAATCTGTATTGTGGGGGAAACGAAATCAGTTCAATACCTTTAATGCGAATGCCCTACACTGCAGGACAGTTTCGTCAGTTTTTGTATGACATAACGTTCGAACATCTGGGCATGGTGGAGAACGAGCAACTTAGGAAGCTGGTTCAAACACATCAGTAACGGATCATTACAAAGGGCCTTACCTCACGATGGCCATCGAATGAACTTGCCTGTGAAGGGCAAATTATCCGGTAACTTAACCTATGAAATCTGTTACAAATACTAACTCAAATGAACTAGTACGTGTTATAGAGAAATCAAACAAATCTGGTCCCTTGAGCTATAAAAAGAATACGAATACAATACGATATTATGCCATGGCACTCAGGGAAACATGGCACTCAGGAAAGCACTCCTAAAGAAAAGGAATATGTTTTCATCAAAAATAAGAGTGACAAAAACTAAGAGAGAGACTACGGAATATTTTCACTAGCATTGTTCGCATGACAACTGATGGGGGAACTGAAGTGAAAGAAAAGCCAAACATTATTCACGAATCAAAGGTGACTTGAATAAAGTTCACAACTCCATTAAAAGCCAATTCTATGAACATATGAGTATAATAGGCACAGTGGTAAGGACAGCTGTCCATTTAGTATAACCTTGTTCTCTTTTTACAAGCATTTCAATTCCCTTTTTTTCCAAATTCGTTCTTAAAAACTTAATAATTTCTTTTATTTACGTCTCAGGTATGAAATGAAATGTATGTTTAGTACAGTATTTCTCACTTTTTTTTTATAATTAATTAGTAATACTTAACTAGCTACACTTAAATTACATTTTAATTATAAAAATAGAAAAAAAATTTTTTAATACACTATTCTACATACATACATACATACAATGTTTATTACTTAATAATACAGAAAACAAAAATCTCTCTCTCGGATTTTTATATAAATTTTCAAAAAAGATGCGTTTAAGACAGATTATATTACATACATACATACATACGGGTATATTCATTAATTGGTCCCCCATGTCTACAATTCGAATAACAATTAAAAATAATTTTAATATTCTCCTATTAAATCATACAAGGAAAAAGAAAAAAATACAAACAGAAGAAGTAGGGCGAAAAAAAAAGATTCTTTTAAAGTAGCCAACGTAAGAAACTACCAAATACCGTTAAACCTAATAATATGGCCGGCACTGTTATAGTTAAAAAGGCACGTGTTCGTGTACCAGAACCTGTAGCAGCTCTGTACTCATCTTCGGGTAAATATTCACGTATATGTCGTGTTTTATTCATCATCCAATAGAAGGCCTTCATATTACCCTGATGCTTAAGTTCATTGCCCACATATTGGCGTATTTTCGCATTGTATTCATTCAGCCAACGTTTCTGTAAAAGAATTTATGACTTAATCAATGATTTTCAATATTTTTAATTCGTTTTACCTCCACCGCACTTAGGAGTGTACTATCAATTAATTTGGGCTCATATGGTATCAGTGTTACATCATGGAATGCTAAAAATTCAGCACCTGAGGGATGTTTGCGGCCAGTGTCCTTAACTTCTAAAACGTTCTTTAAACGTACACCATATTCACCGTTTTTATAGTAGCCAGATTCTATAATTAAATTAATTTTAAAATGAATCGTAATTTTAATTAAAAAAGAAAAACTGAAGTTTTTAAAAACCATTTGTAAGTATGTGTTGTATGATAATGCAGTGTAGTGCAGTGTTTTAAAAATACATTCGTACTATGCGGTTACGTGATAATACAGTGCTGAATGAGCTAAGAATTACCAAATCATTCGTTTTATGCTTTCATTTTATTTCTATAAAGAGTCACTGTTAGGAATCGAACCCAAAGCCAAACCCACTACCCTTTTTAACTATCGGGTTATCCATTTAGAGGACTTAAAACCTTTGATCACACGCTATATATCTTCTATCTGTAGAGTCACTTATTTAGTAAAAGGCTCGCCCGTTTACGAATATGGATCGTTTAACGTTGGCCAACTTACGAGCATTACAGAGAGATTAGGGCTTGTCATAGTTGACCTATCGACAAGATTCAAACATTGTAATGCCAAGATAATTTCTTTCCCATCCCATTTAAGTTTCTAAATTTTTAAAATTATAAACTGAATTTTTAAGCAATTTAAATTGTGGGCGTGGCATTTTAAATACAAAATTCTTGCAGATTGAAATAAAAACCAACAAACTTACCACTTGAAAAGAAATAACCCTCCTTGAAATGGAAACGACTATCATGATCATAGGCCACTGCTATGGGAGCTATAAAATTAAATGAAATTCTTAAAATAAATTTTTGTTTTCAAAATTTCTTATTTCTTATATACTTACGCTCCTGTACAGCACCATAAGCTCCTATGCCATGACCTGTAGCCTGGGGAAAATCACTCATAGACGTCCATAATGGACCTCTAACTAGAGCATCAATTTCCGACAGTTTCAAATCGGCTGGAATTTTCAAATGAGCCAATCTTAATATACCGGCCAACACATTTGTGTAGGCCTGTTTCATAGCGGCTGTTGGCTCACCGAATATAAATGTTCTGGCAACATCCGTAGTGCCATCATAATATTGGCTACCAGATTCAATGATCAATAGATTTTGATCGGTCACCTCGATATCGGTAACATTACTCGAAATGTAATAGGGCAGTGAAGAATGTTCGCCATAGGCCACCACAGTGCGTAAAGATAAGCCCTTGACGGATTGCTGTGATAAACGGGAACGTTCAATTTCATATTTGATTTTCTCTTCGGTCCATTGTTCGGTAAAGAACTGAAAAATAAAAATGGAATTGAAAAAGTTGAAATCGGATTTCAATCATCTGGATTTACTTACTCTTGTTTCCAAATTACTCATGGCTTCACAAAGTGCTGCACCATCTCTAATATGGGCCGTGCGCATGCCTATCTGCTCTACAGAGTTCTTTTGGGCCCGCATCATTATTATAGGGGAGATATGCTCGTATACTTTGTGTAAAGGGAATGAAGAAAATACTGCTTCTGATGCCCCTGGCTCCTGAACACAGGGTGCTGGCACTAGAACTTTTTTCCAGATTTGCGAATACGTGCGTATGTCATTCCAAACCTGATTGTATTCTTTGATTCTGCAAAAGTATTAATTGGAGTTTCACAAAAGCAATGATAAGCCAAAAAACCCAATGACACACTTACTTGACGCACATCTCATTATGACAGTCGGTGTGCAGATGCAAATCAATGCCCAAACTGATCTTAAAGCGATCCACGTAAAAGAACAGATCCTGATGGCTAACTATCAAATACGACTAAAAAGAAGAAGAAGAATTCTAGAAATTCTATTTATTTGTCACCAACTGTTTGACGCACCTTAACAACTGGCGTAAAGGGTATATCAACGCCTCGTATATTCAATAAATAGGCAATTTCGGTTAATGACGTTACAATCATGGCATCACAGTTGTGATGATGTAAACGTCTTCTCAACTCTTTGACTTTGTCCTCCCATTTCTCACCGGCATACGTTTTCTCCTGTACCTGTATGGTTACCATATCCGGCTCTGGACGCTCACCTTTCCATATTGAATCGATTAAATTATTGTTGATTTTTGTCAATTCCAATAAATGGCCAGCAAGTTGATTTTCCCATTTCATCCATAAGTGATGTGGCACTAAATGGGGATCAGCGCCTACACGTTGATTGGCATACAATTGAGACTGTGAATGGATTAAAAATGAAAACAAAAATTTTTGTTTTGAAATTCTATTCAAATATTGTTACTCACATCCAACCAATCGCCTATGGTAACGGTGTCATTTGAACGATAAATTTCCCAATCACAATCCAATTCACCATCAGCCTGCTGGACATAACGATTTTCCACCCAGAGGGCAGCACCCTTATTGGTAATGACCGCAAAAGCATTTGTACCCGTAAAACCGCTTAAGTATCTTAAACGTTGATCACGCACGGCTACTTCTTGATTCAAATGCTCATCGTAAGAGGGTAGAATGTAGGCATCAATTTCGGGACCCTGTAACGTAGCCCGTATTTGCATTTGTTCACGTACCGCAAATAAACGTCGACGATATTCACTGACCGGTTGTAGCTAAAATTTGAAATATTTTTTCATTTATTTTTTTTTATTTGTTTTCTTTTGTTTCTTTATTTGTTTTTATTTATTTTTTTTTTACCAATTTTCTGTTATTATGCAAACTTCTCGGACAAAACCTTGGGGTGATTTTGCATTTACTGTTAAGGTCAGAAAACCTAAAAAAAAAAATTAAAAAAAATTTGAATTAAAAAAAAATTTAAATCAAATAAAATAAAATTTCTTTCATTAAAATAATTTATTATTCTATTTTATATGTTTATTTAATTCTCTTTTAAAACTATAACACATTAATTTATAAATAAATTATTTAAACAATTTAATTTTTAATGCTGAATTTTATTTTATTTTTGCATTCATTTTCAATAAAAAATAAATAAATTGGTTTGAAAATTTATGTACGAGGGCTGATTCGAAATTCATCAAACTGATTGATGTACATAAAATTGCCATGAAAAGATTTCTCAAAAATTTGTCGTTCGGAGTCGACTTTAAACTGTAGGTCCCGCCACTCATGTATAAAATTAACACACACAACATAAGTGGTGTGAGAAGTTAGGCCGTAATCCTGACTGAAGGGTTGTAATGGCCAATAATTTATGTGATTGATGTACAGATGGCTGCAGAAATTTAAGAATATTACATACTAACATATGTATTTAGTCAGGATTAAAACCTAGCTTCCTTACACCGCCTATACAATCAATGTTAATTTTGAACTATAAGTGGTGAGAGCTACAGTTTAAGGTGGGGTTCAAACAACAAATTTGAGTAAAATTTTATGGCAACAAATTACTTTCAGAGCCTTAGTAGAAGACTACTTTATTGTTTTCATACTTTTCTGTTTTCTTTAATATTTCCAAGCTGGAGCTTCATAACTAGTCATTAAAACCCTGCCGTCAGGATTACGATCTTGTTTCTCACACCATTTAGGCGGTGTGTGTTAATACTAGACATGAGTGGCGGGGCCTACAGTTTAAAGTTGACTTGGAACAACAGAATTTTTTTGCAATTTTTATTTACTCTCACAGTTTTTGCCAGAAATCTGCTGAGAGGAAGCCGCCGAAGAAATATTTTTTTTATATTTTGTTTTTGATGTCTGACCGGGGATACGAACGCTAGCCTTTCGTCTAATAAGCCAATACACTACCTACTAGACTACGACGACTTCATAGTTACTTTGATGAAAACTGACAATTTTCCATGTGGTTTGAGTTTTAAGACGAAATTCTCTTTAAAAATTCAACACTGCCATTTGAAAGGTCGTCGTAGTCTACTAGATAGTAAGCTTATTAAACGATATGCCACTGTTCAAACCCCATGTTAGACATTTCCAACAAAATGATATATGATCTTAGCAGACTTCAGACAAAAACTTTGAGAGTAAATAAAATATGGTCACATGAAAAGTGTCTCCAAAAAACTGTAGGTCCCGCCACTCATGTATGAAATTAACAAGCACAACATAAGTGATGTGAGGAACTAGGTTCTAATCCTGATTGAAGAGTTATAATGACCAATTATTAGTGTATTTGAAAGGTCTCAATCCAACTTAAATTAAAATTTCTTTGTTCCTTTTTTTTTTTTTGTCAATTTTCGAATCGCCCTCAAAGCAGAATTTTTCCCTATTATTAACGATTTCTCTTCCTATTTATTGTTTTTAGAAAAATCTACAGGAATTGTCTCTCTTTATTTAATTTTTATCAAGTGTCGTATTGGTGTCCTTATTAATCTGCACACGACTGTGTATCTCTAATAACAAACATTTCTCTTTCACTTTTAATCACTCTTTAACGCATAAAATCGGTATTTAAAAGCCGAAGTAAAACGACTAAATATCAATGACTTGCTTACAAATTTCACAATTGACTGCGTATGGACTAGATCGACTGCAGCTATAGTTAGGATGCCAAATCGCCTTTATCCATGTAAATATTCTACAGAAATTATTTTATTATTTCACAAAGGAGTACTTCGTTTCACCGTAGCTTTTTCATCGAACTTTATTTAAAACTAACGTTTCGGTTGTTGGTCAGGTCATCCAAAATGCATCGCTAGCAAATCATGCTTGGTGCGCGCAAACGACGGCGCTCGAGTACTGTAGTGTAAATACTCCCGTGTGACTGATACATTGCACTTCCTCCTTTGAATTTGCATATGAATAGGCGCCTGGTTGGTTGGTACATTGGCAAGGCTATGGGAGAAGAGGTAGATATCTTCCCCATAATCTATGTCTTCCATATGTCAGTGTCAGACCTAAAAATTATTCTTACTTTCTCTATCTACTCTCTATAATTTAAAACGATTTACATCTCCTTTGCCCCAAGAAGGGCTTGTTAAAGTGTAGGTCAAAACTTAAAACTTAACTTTCATCTGTAAATCGTTACCGAATAACAATCATATCGATCTGTTTCTGACTGTTTCGGACGGTAACTGGCGAGCTCATTCGAATAATTCGCATTGCATTCATTACAGCACTATTATGAACCAAAATTTAAGAAGAAAAAAAAAGTATTATTTTCTAATATTTTGAAAAACATTTTAATTTTACTGAATCGACAGATTTAATAAACAAACGGTAGATCTTAATAACAGGTAAAAAATTATGTGTTGAAAGTGAAGGCATGTCATAAGCTTTACGGTATTATGACGTGAATAAGAACGCGAATACTGAACATTATTGCTATCAGCTGTGTGTGTTGTGTTGTGTTGTGTTGTATTATGTTGAGTCTGTTTAAAATAAATTTCAATTTAAATAAGTTCTCACCACCCATGCTGTTATATTTTAAACTTCTATTATTTAATATTTAAAAATAATTTTAAAACAAACAAACAAAAATAAAAAAAAAAACAAAAAATAAAAATAAAAATGTCAACTACTACCATACAAAGACAATTTCACATTGGCGACATTCAAAATTGTTAACAACAATCTGTCATGATTATTTAAACAAGAGAATTAAAAAAAAAAAAAAAATACTTGACAGCTGCTTTAAACATTTGCTTGTGGAACATTTTCTTTTTTTCTTTTTTTTTTTAATAGTTTTCCACGAAACTAAAATATGTTTTGAATAAAAAACAAAAAAAAAATAATTTTTATGGTCATGGTAATGATTTTGTTAAATGTAGTGAAAAAAAACGTTTTAGAAAACAATTCTATGCGAAATTAAAATATTTTTCCGTGCATATGTATGTATGTATGTATGTGTATGAATAAATTCAATAAATTTGCCTTAATATGCTTGATTTCTTATTTGCATTTCTTGTGAAAACAAAAAAAAAAATACATTTTGTATGTGGGTTGAACAATTAAAACAAAAAAAATTGTCCAATTTTTCATAAGAATTAGCGTCTAAGAATGAAAAACATAAATAGGAAATGATTCAATATCCAGCTATTGAACGTATGGTATATTGTTTGAATCATTTTAGAAATATATTTTCATTACCAATCCCAACCGTAATTGAGAAATGTCAGGATAACTTGATCAACACTATGGGAACGGATGCTACTCTTGCACTACATTGTGTTGGAACTATGACAACAGCTTATTCAAGTTTGTTTATGTTATAAGTGACAGGAAAACTTTTAGAAGAAAAGAGATCTACAAAGAAAGAGAGAGAGAGATCTGTTGCTTATATTGTATTACTCACTGACCACTCGAACACGAACTATTCTGTATGACAAATGGGTGCGACGTAACAATATTTTTGGGAAGAAATTTTTTGTTTTGTTTCTCAAGTATAGGTTCCGTTAAAAAGGCGCTAAAACAGTAAAGCAAGAGCTCACATTTCGATGATGACTTAATGAATCAATAGAGTTGGATATTCTACAGTCATTAATAACCGCCTTCCCTCTCTGCAGTACGCACAGAGAAACTTCTAAATACGCTTCGAAGCACACCAGTCCATACATGAAAACTGTGTTCCATTTTTGAACGAATAAAAGTGAAGTAAAGACTTTCTTTCATCGTCTTAATACGCCGATCCACTTGAATAATTAATTGGCTTGACATTTGAAAAATGTGTCTGGTACCAGCTAACAACGCATTAAAGTTTTACTACCAATACACCAAAATCTTCGACAAGTTTAAGATCTATTTAATCTACTATTATACTAGGGCCCTCTCTGATAATTTAAACGAACTCGAATAAATTAGTATTTTGAGTAAAGTAAACCTCTTAAGCTAAATTCCCGACCTCTGCAACAAGTCTTCACAGAATCTGTCATTTCTAGACAACGACATACTTGGGAATGCATTTCTATTTTCTATACTGTTTTTCTTTTACATACAGAATTGGCCAGGATTACCCTTAAGTCAGGATTACCACCTAGCTTCCCAGACCACTTATGTTGTGTATGTTAATTTTATACGTGAGTGACGGGACCTACACGTCCCGACAGATTTTTTTAGAAAAACTTTTCATGGCACCACTTCCCCATTCACTCTCAGAGTTCTTGCCACAAATCTACTGAGTGGCAGTCGTTGAAGAAACATTTCGGTTTGTTCGAAATGTTTGACTTGGAGTTTGATCCATGTTCTCACGTTTTCCAAACACACTTCCTACTAGACTACGGTGACTTATAATTCAAACTAAGTCGGATCAATTCTATGTCCAGTCCTATGTCCTACAATATGATATGCTGGGTGGTCACCTCTTGAGGATTAGCAATTTTCCTCACATCTACAACAAATAAAACAACAACGACAAATACTATTCCCATCATTCTAGTACCTGCTACAGTCAACAAATCACTAACAGAGCTAATAAAAATCGAGTGTTTTTAACCAAGACAAATAAAATAATGACGAGATGGTAGCGATGATATGATTCTTAATTAACCGAAAGAAAATAAAAAACTTGAATGCTTCCGTGGTTTTAATAAAACAAGGCGTAATTCAGAAAAAATAATTTGCAAATTCTGTCTGGGCAAATTAGTACAAAAAAAAATCTTCATCGCAAATTTATTTTCATCTTCTATTTAGTTCCATTAGAAATCTATCTTCTTAATCGATTTTTGCTTCCTTTTTCACTGTCTTGTTTTAGTTTCATCAATTAAGTTTTCCTAGCTAAGCAGATTGTTCAACTGCAGCAGGTTCTAGAACGATATGCTTACCATCTCTCGGTATCTAGTAACAATATTACCAGCAAAAGCACATTGGGTTATTGTATTGACTATAGTGGTGATAAACTTTGCTTATTCAGACGTACTCTTTCCCTAGTAGTGGTATATGCTATATTGATGCTATATTCTCTTGATCGATTCAAATGATTAATAATTCTTATTTTGATGTACAACATGACTACGATTTTATATCCAAAATATTGTATCGAATCTTTAAGAATAAAAAGAAATTGACTTGAAGATCAACTAAATTTGATTGAAGTCAATGCAGAGACAGACAAAATCATCAGCGCAATATTGCTCCCTTGTGTAACAATTCGGTTCTTTTATTTTTACGGCGGCATTCATTCATTGCCAATGAAAACTCAAATTCAAATTCAAAAAACTAGACGGACACACATTCGCAGTGAATTTACGCACTAAAATAGAAAAATTAAATGCCGCTAACAAACAAAAAAACAAAAATAAATTAAAAGATTAATTCTTTTAATAATAAACACAATAAAATAATAAAAAAAACAAGCAAACAAATTCAATTGTTTTCTTTTCCAATATTTTTTTTTTTGGGTCCCCTTTTGGACATGAATTTTTGATTAAAATGTTGACCCAACAAATTTATTTTCATTATCACAAACAAAAAATTTAAAAATTAATAATTTTATAATTGCTTTTAATAAATTATATTCCAAAAACAAAAATTAATTGTTTTTTTAATTTGTCTTAAAAAAAAATCACAATCTGGGTCAAAACCCATCATAAAAATTATACGTATTTTTGAACTGATATTTAATTAAATACAATATGATTTTATTTTATAATAAAAAAACACAAAAACATTTTATTAATTTGTGGCAAATTATGCCACTGATAAAAATAGATTTTGAGTTTTTTATTATTTTTTTTATTAATTTCTTGTCTACATTTACGAGTATTTATGATGTTTTGATACAAAAAGAAAATTATTAAAAAAATTAAAAAAGAAAAAATTGAATTTAAAAATAATTTTTAGAAATTCTGACCACACGTCATTTTACAAACATTTTTACATTTTTTGCCGTATGTACATCCATAAATATCTCTTAAATGGTCAACCATTTGACACTTTATATCTGAAATTGTTTATTTTTAAAACAAATTTTTTTTGGAAACTGTGTTGATCGGTCTACTTCCACAAATGTAAAGCCTGGTGTTTACCTGTACTCAAGGCGATCTTTCAATAAAATTTTTAAAAGAAGTGTATGCCTATGGGGAATATTAATTTTAAATGCTTCAATTGTCTCTGCCATTATGAAAGTAAAATTCCACCCTTACGTCTATACGCGATAAATATGTATGTTGGTAGATAGTGTATTAGCTTATTAGACATAAGGCCACGGTTCAAACCTCAGAACAGACATCTTTCTTCGGCGACTTTCACTCAGAAGATTTTCAGTAAAAACTCGGAGAGTAAATTAAATTGCCATGAAAAGTTTCTCAAAACATCTGTCATTCGAAGTCGACTTTAAACTGTAGATCCCGCCACTCATGTATAAAATTAACACACACACAACATATGTGATGGTGGGAAGCTAGGTCGTAATCCTGACTGAACGATTGTACAGCCCAAATATGTATGTTGTGATATAAGTCAGCGGATATTTGATGGTTGCGGATAGGTTAGCAATAGATCCTCAAGTCAATCAATCAATAGTAGAAAGGACATGATGCTTGTTGCATGCTACCTAATAGAATTCGGTAAGAATACATACTTTCACTATAAGAATGGTGAAATAATACCAGTCAGGATTTATGGGCGTATGAAGAAATTGGTATTTTTGTGTATTACCATTTGACCTTACTGCACACAAGTGGACTATGCTGTGTCTCTGTTGTAAATCAAAACAAAGATCTTATAAGGCGATTATTGATACTTAACTCTTTGAACAAGGTTGTCTGGTAGACTAGTGAGTAGTGTGCTAGACTCTTAGCATGAGGGTTGTGAGTTCGAAGGCTTTGGTCCGCTACACTGCACCGAGCAAAAGAGCTAAGTTGCTCAGCTGTTTGTAATTGTCTTGTAATTCAATAAAATATTAAATCAATAGCCTTTTAAACATACAATATAACAATTTTATTATTTTGTTTGTATTATACAGCCTAGCTAATGGACATTTTAAATCTTCTTTTCTTTCTAAGTTTATTTCTTAATTCAAGATAATATCGTAACAAATTTCAGTTTTATTTCCAATATTGTATCTTAGTTTTATTATTTAATTTTGTTGTTGCAATTAATATTCATTATTTACTTACCATAAACTATCAATACTAAATACCAGATCCATTTCGCTGTCGTCATGGCCTGCAATTTTTAACAGTTAACAGTCGATAACTTTTTCGCACAATACTTCCTTCTACAGAACACCACAATCTTTTTAATGTCAATTTTTTTTTCTTTTCTTTTTGTTCTCAACTTATTTTCGATTTTCTTTTTCTTATGTTTTCTTGCCTTGTCCGATTTGGATTTGTTTTTTTCTAATATTTTTTTTCTTATTTTTTTGTTACACTTTTGCACATTTGTTGCTGGCCATAACATTTGCTGGCGAGTGTTTCAACTTTCAGAATCCGACTATTTTTTGTTTTTTTTTTTTTTAACACTTCCGCAATTGCATTTACTTTTGATAGTGGTAGTGTCCCGAAAGAGATTCGTCGATTTTATTTAATTTTATTTACACTTTTGCTCTGTAAACAAAAACAAAAAAAACATTAAAAGAAAACGTTAATGATCTTAAAGAAAAATTCATTTCAACTTTTGTGCCAGATTAAATGAAATAAAATTTTATTTTTCATTACACCGATGAGATTACTTTGCTTTGTATATATGTATGTAAATGTGGATTTTATTGTTTATTGTGAAAAAGTTCTTTAAAATAAATAAACGCACTTCTGCATCCCTGTTCCATATTTCGAATTCAAAAACTCATCCACACACTGTGACTGAACAACGTGCAACATACATATGTACATATGTAAAGTTAGTGGAAAACTTTTTCATAGCCAAGTTATCATTCAAAATTTAAATCACTAACTAACTGTCACATTCCCTAGCATTTCTTTATAACCTCGGATCAGCGAACACCGCATGGAAAATTTTTCCAATCGATTATAATAGGATGTAGAGACTTGAACTAAGCGTACAGAATGTTCGGCATCTTCTGTGCTTGTACGACCACAAAGAAATTCAGCACAACAAATTAAGCACTCTTTTATCGGAACTGAATTTTTTATGGTCCAAAATATGCAAGTCCTCGACCAAAAAAGTCCAGTTATTCGCAAAAAAAAATGCAGATCATCGACCAAAAAATGCTAGTAATAGACCAAATAATGCAAATCTGTGTTGAAAAATGCAGTACTTTAGTACTTTTTTCAGTACTTTTCCGTTTTAAAAATACCGCAGGACAACCAAAACAACCACTTCCCCCCCCCCTCCCCCACACTTTTAGTACTTCTTTATTATTACATATTTTATGTTTTGCGCTTTTCAACTATTAATGCATTCGCAACATTTTCAACGTAATGCTAAAGGTAGAATTAGTCTTTAACCCCGGTTAGCCGAACGTACGTTCGTTTTTAGAAGACGAAAACCAATGAGTACGCTTGCCGAACAGAAATGTAATTTCAGTAAGCATTTACATTGCTCTTCATATGCTGAAAACGAACGTATGTTATATTACGTTCCGACGATGTTTTACTAAACGGGACTTTTACGTTTTGTTACGTTACGAATCAGCTGTTTTTGTTTTGCAAGTGAGGAACACTTATTTCGTTATTTTTTCTGTTCTGTTCCGTACGTGTTTAAAATATAAATAAATAAATAGTCTAGTAGGTAGTATGTTGGCTTACTAGATATGAGCCCACGGTTCAAGCTCCATGTCAGGCTCTAACAAAACGAAAAAGTGAAAAAAATATATTTATTCGGTGACATCCGGAAGTAAATAAATTTGCCATGAAAAAGTTTCTCAAAAATTTGTCGTTCGGAGGGAGTCGACTTTAAACTGTGGGTCTCGCCATTCATGTATAATAATTCTGATTGAAGGGTTGACTAATTACGTATGCATGTATTTTTTTACAAAAGTACCTTTCGATGCAAAAAGGTACCTTTTCATTATAGTTCAGTACCATTTTCAAAATTTCAATTTTGAAACACTGATGACATTGTAGATAAATGCATATTAACTCATTTGAAGAAAATAATTAGCTTCGTCAGCCATTCCCTCTGTCACAAGGGCTGCTCGACCTCAACGATATCTGTTTTAGAATCATTGATCGGTACACAACTGATACAAAACCTTTTTAAATTTTATGAATTATTATCCAGTTTATGCAAGGCATAATTGATAAATTTATTTAAATTCCAAAACTTATATCGTGATAATGGTTATAAATATGTATACTTTACACCATGGAGATTGATTCAATTCTTCATTATTTATTCAAATTCTAGTTTCTACCTTAGAAATATTACAATTTATGTTTATGTTGTAATGCGTGTTATTTATTTATTGTCACTTTGAACTGAATATTCGATTGAAATAAAAACTGCACAAATTATGTAACATGTATGTATATGGGTTGTGCCACAAATTTTATTAAAAAATTTTTATAAAAACTTCAAAAATTTTTAACAATGATTTTAATTTCTATATTTCTAGCAACCAATTGTGTAGGTCTTATTGTAATAATGCTTCCCGACTTACTTAATTGTAACGAATCATGAAAAAAATATGTTTGGTAAGTAAGTGCTTCTTCTTCTTTCTAATTTTATTATTGTTTTATATTGATTATCCGTTTTTTATGAGAATTATTAAAGCGTTCATGTCCTGATGTTTTCCTCATTCTCAATTTCCAATTTCGATTTATTCCTATAAATCTCTATCCGATCACATCTCACTGTGTTGTATGATACCTTGTGTCTGAATATACAACACTGTGGACTTGGAGAGGTTTACAATAGCACGTTGAAAATTTAGAACTAAATCTTAATTCCTAAATGTGCCTTCATAGAAATTATACTAAGACCACTTTTGATAAATAGATCATCAGGTAATCTTCACAAAAATTTGTCAATACTTTACAGGTGGACACCCTGTAAAACTGCACAA
Organism: Sarcophaga bullata; assembly: GCA_005959815.1. Classification (NCBI taxonomy): domain Eukaryota; kingdom Metazoa; phylum Arthropoda; class Insecta; order Diptera; family Sarcophagidae; genus Sarcophaga; species Sarcophaga bullata. The sequence goes on from QOCX01000062.1 coordinate 513,871, forward strand.
TTTAAAAATAAAGTGTGGAACTTCATATCAAAACAAATGGTAGAAGTAGGATTGAGAACTAACGTTTTTCTGTAAGCTAAGATAGCTATGGCAGACTAAAACAACCACATTTAGGGGTTAAGGCTCCATATCAATTTCGAGTTTAGAAGCATTTCTTAGCAAGTGGACATTGTTGCCTCTTCTTGCCATTGGTCCTGGAAAATGGGAAATAGCAAATAGGAATAGCAATCGGTGCTTTATAGTAAAAAGGAGACATTTAGTTAAAGTTCACGTGAAATGTAGCCATAATACTAGATTTTACTAAGATTTTTCGTACTGTCGGGGTAATCTGGTAATATAGCGGTAGGTAGTGTGTTGGTTTATTAGATTCAAACCATTGCCCGACATCTCCAAAAAAATTGAATATATTCGGCGACTGCCTTTCAGTAGATTTCTGGCAAAAACTCTAAGAGTGAATAAAATTGCCATGAAAAAGTTTCTCAAATATATCTGTTGTTCGGAGCCGACTTTAAGCTATAGGTTCCACCAGACTGGGATAAAATTAACACACACACAACATAAGTGGTGTGAGAAGCTAGGCCGCAATCCTGGATGGAGAATTATAATGACCAATTAGGTTTGTAACTGTGTTAATAAAATAGCAAAATCATCTGCATAGTTTATTGATTTTCTATCATCTTCGTTATGCCTACTCCAAAGCTCGATATAAGCACCCTTAAACCTCCTATGAGACTCTCTGTGAATCTGTAAAGCTACGTCCAATCTACAGCCCGATAGTGCTGTATATTGCTTATTGCAGTGATTTTTCGAAATATAGGACAAAACCATTCCCAGCTACTCTACTCCTGCCCCGTCGTTCTAAACACTCTATCAGACTCTCACAGATTTGGAGAAGGACTTAGATAGCGTTCATGCAGTAATCTGGAAGGTCATTGACTTCTTCTACGAATATCAAGCACTGTACAAAAATAATGAAGCAACAGAATTGACAACAACATCTCCTTTATTTTTTCAACTGCATACTAGACCAAGTGTTTGTCGTAAAGGCTTACAGCTGACGAAAGAGGAATAATGTGGAGGTTGTAAATCGAATTGAAAGATTTAGAATTATTCTGAATACATGCCTCTGCTTGTTCACACATTTATATTCAAGCTAAGCTGCAACTGATTCAAGAAATTCCTGTCTTTCTAGGCTTAAGAATATTTTCATACAAACCGAATTTAATAAACATGTCGACTTTCAACTGTTGAACAGACTTGATAACAAGGTTCGTCAGTCTTTTGACATGGCATGTAATGGATTTCAATCTGATTCATCAAGAAATTCGAGCATATTAACAGTGATGCCTACATAATAAAAAAAAAAACAAGTCGGCAGATAATAACGTCAGACCGGCCATAGTCTGAAATACACTTTATTTCTCTATCAATTACTTCCTCTTCCTATTTCGAAGCGAATGTAATCTTAGGTATTGCTTTTACGTAAGCGTTTAAAACAAAAACAAAAATTATTCAGTTTTTTTTGCCATGAACTTGTAACATGGCCCACGTACATGCCAACAAAAATATTTAAATTCAGAACACATACACATAGAGGCCAACACCCACCCTCTCATTCCATAAATACATACATATTCGATTTGAATTATTATTTCCAAAAAAAAAAAATTTGAATGTTCAAAACAGAGAAATCAAATCAATTGCAACTGCTTTACCACCCACTGCAGCTACATTGTAACTGCAACATTGGTGGTGGTGGTGGTGATGGTGTGAGTGAATGATGATAATGACAAGTGCAAATATTCATGTGATATTTATAGAATTTAATAACGTTTTTTAAAACAAACATAAATAAACGCCCTTAAATGGTAGTTAAAACCAAGTCAAATTACAAATTCAAGCTAGCACAGCTAGCAGCTAACGTTTTCAATTTGAATGAATTATTATGACGAAACAACTATTACTACACACCAGTATGTACGAGTGTTTTAAATAAATTTTATTAGAATAAAATAAAAGAAAACAAAGCTAACTAAGCGCCCACCACTTTAAATACATAGATATTGTAATTCTATTGTTGTTGTTTTTGTTGTTATTATTATTATTGACTTGTAATTTAAATAGGAAAATTATTTATTATACGATAAATAGGCGAGCGTATGTATGTCTGTATTTGGCATTGGCACTTTATGCTTTTTTTTTTGGAAATTTTGTAATTTAATTTCTGTTTTCTTGTTTTTTTATTTTATTATCTCTCTATGGAGACCCCTTTTTTCAATGTAAATATTTTAAAATGTTTAAAATTGAATTGAAATTTCCTAGCGGCGTATTACATTTTCATTTCACTGTTGCGAATACGGAGTTAGTGAATCAACCTACGCCACTAATAAGTGCTTGTACTATAGACTTGACTGTTGTATGTGAATGGTTTCTAATTGATAGATTAAGCGATAGAAATCAATGAAATTTTTTTTCTCCTATTTTTTCTCCCATTTTTTTTGCTACTATTGTTGTTGCCTCCTTTTTTTTAATACAATTGTTTGCAATCATTTGTTTCGTTTAATTAATTCAGTGAAGCAGTTTTTATGCTAAAAAATTTTCATTGAAATTAAATAATTTTTCTATCTATTAAATCAATAAACAAAATAAAAATAAAAATTCCACAATATTTAATTGAGTCCAGCGAGATTATTTTTGTTTTCATAATTTTTAATTTTTTGAAAAAAAAAAAAAAAGTTAGGTTAGGTCAACAGTTTATATCAGTGGATATGGTCGACAGATATGATCCCACTATGCTATTCATATGACGTAAAAATAAATCATCCATCCACGTAGTAAAAACTTACACAGCAGTGCTCTATAAAACAATACACATTATATAGCGCTATTGTCCACTTGTAGTGTTAATTATCCCCGAAAATAGGTATCCAAGATAAACTTTTCGAAAGTGCCAATGAAATCTCAAGCTATTAAAAATATTTTTTCATATTTTCGGTTTGATGTCTGACCTGGGGTTTGAATCGAGGCCTCATATCTATTGAGCCAACACCGTTGCCGTTACTATCATATAATCGTAATAAACTAACTGTACACCAAGACCTAGTAACGCTCAAACCGTTTTTCAAGTACTACAAATAGCATGTAGTTTTCTAATGTTCAAAGATGTTAGACCACCCAAGCTATCCTACCTAATAACCCTTTACAGTTCTCACAAAATGTAGCACAATAACAAAGGCAATAACGAAAGCCTCATCTTATTGACATAGAACACCTAATTTTCTTGCCGATAAGGCAGTGGCTAGTTGTTATATCAATTTTTATGCGGGCGTCGCATTTTTAAATTAAATTGAAATCACCCGTCACAGTACGCTATCTATCTATAATACCTTTAGAGATGAGAATGGCACTGCGATCATGTTTTCATTTCCCGTTATATGATTAACTTGCTTAGTTAACATCAGACTAACTCGGTAACGCATTAAGAGTGTATGTGTTAATCGGAATGAAAATCGTGTAAACACCATTCAAGCTCTTTAGGCTTGCTTGTCTATCCATATGAATCTGAATATTATTTTCGTATACTGGGTAACAATTTAGCCAGTTGAAGACCCCGTAAGCTACTAAAACTTCTCCTTCATACACCTCATATAAAGTCAATTTAGATCCGTCCATGAGAACCTCAATCCGATTCAAGTCGTCATGCAGCGAGAAGTAATCAACGTGTGCAATAAAGGCAGGAAAACGATACAGGAAATCTGTTGCTGTTTAAAATTCTTCCTTCTCTGATTGGTTTCAAAAATCAGTATACAGTGAGCGTCAAAGGAAACTGTACACTATGGATCAAATTCTAAATTTTACTACTAATTCAACTTTTACCACTTAAGGAGAGTGCCCGAAAAAATTTGACAATATTTCGAAACGGGTTTTGAATTTTTTTTAAATTTTTTTTCAATTTTTAAAACTGGAAATGAAACAAATTTAAAATAAAAGTAACGGTAATTTATTAATGAATATATTTTTTTAATGTACACTTCCTTTTGACACTCACTGTATATCATATCAAGACAATTCTTCCATTTATTTTGGCATTGATGCCATCTATTCATCGTCTAGAACGAAACAAAACGATAACTCTTGCCAGCTTTAAGTAGAGGTAGAACTCACAGTATTTTACTGTTACCAATGCAAGGACGACCCGTTCTCCCTTATCGTAGCATGATAGTCGATTCAAACAAGCACTGGAAATGGTATTAAATGTGATTAATGGTTATCGACAAACTGCTATTCTATTCAGTGTGTCTCCAATGTGGCTCCTAATTCTTTGACTAAATTCTTTACCTTTTCAGAGTAGTAACTGTCAAGCCAGAACTTTTTTTCCGAAAAAACGAAAAAGGCAATACCGTTCCACCTTTAATTCATTTTGGCAGTAATTAAATAAACATTTAAAACAATATTTATAAACATATTCTATGTCCATTAGTTTAATTAATTCACAATCCCCATGTACGTATGTAGACCGTTTTTTTGATTAATTAATAGAGAGGCAAAAAATATCTGCCAAAATTAATTTCTTAATTTAATATTCATAGAAATACGTCTGGCTGTGTATTCATCGTTAATTTGTTTGCCAAATATGAACATGTGTACGTTCTTAAGACATCTTACATTACACATACATACGTACATATGAATGTAGATCGTAGTTGATCGAAAAGTAAAGATCTTTAAGGGAATATTACGTTGGTATTTGAACGGAAGCCAAAAGAGTTTTTTCCGGTTCTGTAAAATTTGTTCTAAACCAAGAGAAATACGCATTTAAATGAAATAAATCATGTTGCCTTTTACGCACATAACTTTAATTAAATGTGAGGTTAAAAACAAAAATCTATCTGAGATTTGCTTTGGTGGCTTTCCTAAGATTTCTTTCAATTTTCTTTTCCTTTGCCTTCGAAAACACTTCATAAACTTGAGAAAAGTTTAAGTACCTAATTAAACAACCATTAAGAGAGATTTATGAAACGGAACTAAAGAAAATGTTTCGGTGATGTGGAAATGAGGCACAATTAACAACGAATAGTGTGGCTAAGGTACTAATTTCCTTATTTTAGTGATTTATGTGGTTCACTGTATAGACAGCACTTGATCTTAATACATCAAAAGATTATTATTAATGACAGCACCACGTATACATTAGAGTTGTATTACAATGCACTTGATAACAATAGATTTGAACTTGTACTTGTACAATGGAATTCTATTTATATTAGGACCTTCAACAGGCACTTCCAGACTTTGACAGTTATAACGGTCATTTTGTTGAAGCAATATCTATTAAATTAGCTGTCATTTAGTCAGTTTGTTTAGTGAAATCGTCATGGACGAATATATTCAATGGAGCCTTGCAATATGCCCATTTTGAAAAAAATCCAAGTCCAATGGTTTAGTATACGATTAATCGACACCCGTAAGCAACGAAGTGCAAGATGTGTCCTAAATATCTTCACTACCCGTAAGAGTGTGCACGAGTATGCATGTGCATGCCTTCGAAGCAGTTGATTTCAAGTCGTTCATTCTCACAAAGTTCGGTCAATCGCAGACCATAACTTGGCAAATATTACGTCGCGTTCTGGCCTAACACTCCTACAATATATAGACTATAGACACCGACATGTGTTGGGTGTTGCCAATGCAAATAATAACGACAGGAAAACTAAGTGTAACATCGAGTAATTTTACAATTTACGATTTCTGTGCTGATTTATGA
>QOCX01000062.1:519658-535244 GCA_005959815.1 Sarcophaga bullata
TCATTACAACTCTTCAGTCAGAATTACAACCCAGCTGCCCTCACCACCCATGTTGTGTTCATTTTACACACGATTGGAGGGACCCACAGTTTAAAGTCGACTCCAAACGACAGATTTTTGAGAAACTTTTGACTGGAGTTTTACTTTCTTTTAGAGTTACTGCCAGAATTCTGTTGAGAGAAAGTCTCCGAAGAAATATTTTTCATATTTCGTTTTGATGAGATGGGGTTCTGTGGTATCATAGATTACGGTGACTGAAGATTAGACGTGATTATTTTTTTATGCATCATTCAACTCATTTGCCGAGATAGACTACAATGCGTGTTGTGTTCAAGTTCTCAAAATTGATAAGGCTAGTGAAGAGACGACAGATGTTTGCAATGTTTGAGGAAATGCTAATTGCATTATTGAAAGATTCCAATACCATTGTTAGAGTATTATTGGATTCGTAGTGATGACAAAAGCTAATGATCAAATCATTAAAAACAGTCTTGAATTTCTATAACAAATACACTGAAATGTGTAATAATGGCTTTTAAATATACCCTCGTATTGAAAGTGATATATTGTTTTATATTATATATGCATACACTATACACACACACGCATACAATATTCTGATTAAAAAATTAACATTCAGAATTAATAGAAAATGATTGCGTTGGCATCTGCATAAATATTTGAGTAACGTTTTTACGGAAAAAAAAATTATTTCAAATTCATTTGATAAGATAATTTTAAATTGCAACACAACAACAAAACAAAAAAAAATTATAATAAATAAATGTACATACATACATACATATGCAATGCATTTTATAATGCATAAAGAAAAATATAAATTATTTAATAATATTTTTTTTTTTATTGTATTAATAAAAAAACAAAAACAAAAACAAAAACAAAAGAACGAACAGAAAAGAATGTGAAAAATTTTGATAGAAAGAATTTTAATTTCATGGAACATTTTCAATATCAAACGAGAAGATAAGATGATGCTAAAAATATAAAATATTTTCCATTCTTTTATTATTATTTATTGTTGTTGTTATTTATTATTTATTGTGTTTTTTATAAACATATTTAAAAAAAATCGGGATTTATAGAAAGTTTTTTAAATTAATGCTGGAATTTGCCTTTTTTGTTGACGAATATCCAAAAAAAGAAAAACCACACACGTGCCTTAGCTTTCTAAAATGATGCTTTATATGCTTGACCGTGTTTGGTCTCTTTACGGTTTACATCAATTATATTCGATGGAAAATCGAGCACACCAAACCAGATATTTTCAATATGACTTTTAGTGCCTCTGCATTAAACTGTTACTACATATGTGGCTTATAATTCAGTGTTTGAACGATGTTCTCAATGGTGTGCACTATAATGTAATACTAAGCCCCTTGTTCCCGATAATTGAGTATTTTCATGGAACTTTCATTGAATGTTTTCGTGGTATATTAACCAGTAGCTTACGTAAACTATTGTTAAGAGAATTCGTTCTTTAACAGAAGTATACGTATTTCTACGTTTTAGGGCCATTATTACAACTTGTCGTTAACTAAAGGGAGGGAGTATTTAACGAGCAGATAAATTATTTTTCATTATTATGAGTACCCAATAAGATAGAAGAGAGCGTTAAGTTAAAGGGGGGATCATCCTGGCTATAACTTTTAAAGTTAAGTTTATGTTTGAACATGCCATATTATATATTATTTTCAATATGGTAACTTCAAATTTAAGCAAATTAAGCATATACAACAAGAAGACAGAGCCTGTCATTGCCACTGCATTTTAAAAACACATTGTTTAATTGAGCAGTTTTATCCACATTGCTAAGCCACTGCCATATTTTTGAAAAAGATAATTTTATTTTATCATGAGGTTGTAATAACGAAAACAAATTAAAGATGACTTTAAAGTTCACTTTAGCTAAAGTTACCTTTAACTAAACTCAACTTTAACGGAAAGTTGCCATTGAACTTTTAAAAAATAAGTTTTTTCTGTGGATTCAAGGATTGAAATATCAAATAAAAGAAATTGTAAAATTTTCTCTGTTGATATTTTTATTCAAAAAAAATCCACTTTTATCGATAATGCCTCGCTACACCAGCAGACATTGCAGTTTATAATACAAATGTGTTTAGATTACAATGGCAACATCACTTTCCACTCTCTTTAGTACTTCCTTACTTACTTAATTTGTCATTACAAACCTTCAGTGAGGATAACAACCTAGTTTCTCTTACACCACTCACCACGTGTGTGGCAGGTCTTAGCAGGCGGGACCAAAGTCAACTCCGAACGACATATACTTGAGTAACTTTTCATGGCAATTTTATTTACCTCAGGGTTTTTTCGTTCTGTTCGAAATATTTAAGCTGTGGTTGGAAACACGGCCTCACGTATAATAAGCCAACATACTACATACTTGATTACAACGACTTCACTCTATTCATACTTCATTTATTGTCGGTCTGGTAACTTCTAGAATTAACAGTTTATTTGTTATTGTATGTAAATGAGAATATTTGTAATAACTTTCCACAAATCATTCCCGTATTTTTCAGGATAAAGGATGTCATATTTAGGGTTCTAAAATGATATTCCAAATACCTCAGTTATCCAAACAGCCAAAAATAAAGCAAACGGCAACATTTAGAGGTATTACAGATTTTTTCAGTATTCACCCATACCCTCAAGAAACATCTCGATAAACGAAAAAATACAATACAAAGAACGTAAGGGGTTATGCCTATCAATCCCATAATACTTCAACAATCTGAGTTTAAATACCAAGGTATGCATCTAGACCAACAACTAAACGATTGAATGAACTATATTGGAGCTAATTTTACTCCAATTCTATTGGCTTATTGACAATAATTTTACGTATGGATTAGAGTGTAAACTCCAGCTTTGTGAGGCAATTTTGAAATCCAAATGCAGGAAAACCTTAAAGGCCGGTAGAAAAAAATTAAAAAATGATTATAGTCGCTAGTTGGTACGACACGAACTCACTTACGAATAAAGATCTTTACATGCCACTGTTTTAAAAAGAGATCTTTAAACATTCAGCGACATCCAACACAATAAAGCCCATATTCGCTTAAACAGAAATTGGAGAAATTATTGCCCTTTGCTGCACATGAAAACTTGGTAAATTCAAACAAGTTTCCCAAATAGTAAGTATACATCGTACAGCCGTTGCTGGACTGATTATAACCCTTTAGATTTAAAATTTGAGGCTCTATTAATAGATTAATTAACTTGGAAAATTCTATAGAAAATGTTAGCTACTCTCTCTGTTACTCCTCCATTAACATAATGCAATGCAGCATGTTGGTATGGGCCAAAAAACGATAAAAAAAAATTGAAAAAAATGAAAAAAAAATTTTTCTTTTTTATAAAATTTTATACACAATTTTTCTCTAAATTTTCTGTTATAAAATTTGCTTCATGATTACGTATGTTTAAAAAAAATAGTTTTTTTTTAAAAACGTTATAGTTTTGGTTGTTGGCATGTGTTTATAAAATCAAATTTTTCGCGGACATCATTTACATTGAAGAAAATGTAACATCAATGAACTTTTTATATTTAAACACACACACACAACAGACACTATATTTTCGTCACAAATTTAGTTACAATCATGATTGTAATCAATGAGTCATTTATCTTTTTTGTATATTTTTTTTTTTATTTTGACCCACTGTGCCAAATTTTAAAACATAATTTACATGAAATGGAATTTTAGAATATTGGCACAAATAACGATTTTGTTGGGCTTTCCTCTTTTTCTTTCTTTATTTAAACACGTATTTTGTTTTTTCTTTCTTTCCTTTTTTTTTTAATTCCAATTTTAATTGTTTTTTTCAAGATCACTTTCTATATAAAAAAAAAAGAAAATTATCATTTTATTCTACCGACCGTTATATTTTTTTTATTCAAAATCTTTTTTTAAACACATTTTTGTTTTTTTTTTTTTGAATTTTCCGTTTTTTCTTTATTTTTTTGTACTTTTCGTTGTGTTCACGAACATGGCACCCAAACAACTGAAACTGAAATTATGTTTTTTGCTATTTTTTTTTTCATTTTTCTCACCACAATGTTTTTCTATTTTCTCAGTTTCTTTATTTTTTTTTTTTTTAATTTTAATTTTCTAATACGTTTTCAAATCGTATCGTTCGTTTCGAATGAGGCAGCTTTTATTTTTCTGCTCACATATGAGATTGTTTTCTTCTATTCGAATAGTATCTTTCAAATACCCACTATACGCTGCTCTAGCAGTTTGTATTTTTTCTTCTCTCATTTTGTTTGTTATTAGCGGTGGCGGTGGCGGTATTTGAGCGTCTAAACAATACCCAAACATACCAACGAACAAGAGAACGTTTCAACTAGCCCAACTAAATAGAACAACAAATAATCGACTATCAACAACAGCCAACAGTAAACAGTCAGTCAGCAATCCAACCAACAGTCTCTCAACCATCAGCAGCAAACAATCATCACAAATGTCTAGGCTTATGCGAGAGCATAAATCTAATGACAACAGCAGCAACCACTGACAATTTTTGTCGTCTGTCTCTTCAATGTTTTGTCGTAGGCCAGCAAAACTGGCTACAAAATATCAACAACTTATAACGCCATTATCAATTTAGCGCTTTTTTGCAGAGGCTAAAGCGTTTTACTTTGTAATTTATTCCAACAGAATATTTACCTGAATGTTAGCGCATCTCTGCATTTTCCTTCTGTTCTGTAGTATGTTTTAGGCTTAGATAATGACCATATGTCACGCAGCTGAAGAGATATTCGCCGTATTTTTTGTCAAATCTATCTATGGGTTCCTGGTCACAGAGATATCCCAATTAATTGCGTAGCTGATACACTTGCTGGCGCAGATATATTCCCACCGAATCATAATATGAATACAGCTACTGATCTTTTTTCTGTTAGACTGTCTATTAGGCAAAGTTACTTATTGTCCGCTAACAACTCCTGAACTAACTAAAAACCTAGCTTTATTTATTGACTTTATTCGGCTATTAGGCTGTCTCTTTGGCAAAGTCACTTATTGTCCGCTGACAAATCCCGAGCTAAGGACAAACCTCGCTTTATTTATTGACTTTATTCAGCTAAGTTGGATAGGAAGCGTACCAACCGAATATTTAAATTAGATCCTCCCTACGATCTCTCTATTACACTGGCATTCAATAATGGCTAGTCATGCAGCAAAATTTTACTTTACAAGTGACTTTTGTAGCCATCAAATTGCAACAGAGAGTGTTGTTCGATTTATTGGCCAATGTCCGTCTCTGGCTTCACTTAAACTGTTCTCATTGAACTCACCCCTTCTCAGTAGTCCAATAGTGCCATCGCTAATAGATTTCAAGGGAGTCATGTCTTAAATGCGAAGTCCAGATGCTGATTCTCAAGATAGCTGAATTTGAACTTTTATGTTAGTTTAGGGGCTCACCCCTTCTCAATAGTCTAATGTCGCTATCGCTAGTAGGAGATCAAAGGAGTCACGATTTATATGCGCATTCCGGATGCTAATTATCAAGATTGGTGAGTGGAACCTTTCGGTTAATTTAGCAGCTCATCCCTTCTCGATAGTCGCGCTTTAAATTCAAAATCCAGAGGCTGATTCTCAAGATCGGTGAATCGGGACTTTTCGGTTAGTTTAGCGGCTCATCCATTCTCTATAGTCTAACAATAGCTAGCTCTAACGGTAGATAGTTAGTAGATTTCAAGAGAGTCGTGCTTTAAAATCGAAGTCCGGAGGCTGATTCTAAAGAGCAGTGGATCGGAATTTGTCGGTTAGGTTAGGGGTAGCCCAAGTGCTTAAGTGAGGTTTGATGCTACAAAGCTGTCACTGTCCTTGGCTATCTTAACTATCGACTAGCCATTCACTAAAGTGGGCACAATCCTTCTGATAATTTCCATATTCCACTTCAGTTTCCTTAAGATAACGGGAATTATTATACCAGTTCTAAAAAACATGACATATTTTCTTATGCTTCTCTTATTTTTGCCACCACTGTACATCTCTATCAGAAGCATGGAAAAAGTAAGGTTATAAATAATCGAAGCGCCTCCATAAAAGTTAAGTTTCTTAAGTGATAGTGAATCAAACCAATTCGATACAGTGAATAAGGATTATGCATGGCTCCAAACCCTAATCCTTTACTAAAACAACAACGAAGGCCAGAATTATTAGCACATCACAAATAATGGGCTTAACAACCATTCTTTCAAATTCAAATGCAAGCAATTGCTGGGCATATTATTACCTCTTCATTTCTAGGGCCTAATAAATGCTAACATTATTGATCAGCTGGCTGGCATAGGCATATTGATATTGAAAAAAAGACTTGAATCTTGACTGTAATTATAGTGTGATCAAATACTAATGAATCAAAGGGGAGGAGATTATGCAAAAACTTAATACGAATTGTAAAAAATAAAAAATAAAAAAGAAAAATAATTAAACAAAATCCGATGCTACAAATATAACCACAAGAGTGAGTACATACAACATATTGAACATATTTGAGGTTTTTATTTTTGCTGTCAACAACATCATTGCCTCAGTGTAGAGTAGAAAATAAAAATTATTGAATGACATGTTTAGGTATTATTTACATAAGATTTAAATTTCATTTTGTTTTGTAAATACGAATACATTTATCATTTCAGCAATTTAAGCCTCCTTGACAAGTTACCAAAGCTGTCAATTAGAAAAATATTTTCATTTCAACCTTAAAGCATGGCTTAGAAAAAAAAAACATAAATTCTCATCAAATTAATTATGAGAACTATAACTGAACTGAACTGAATAATAATTATAATTTTAGTTTTTGTTATGAGGTTTTTTCATTAACATAAAACTGTTAAAATGTTGTAGAAAATATTTGTTTTTTTTATTAGGTTACAATTATTATGTTATTTGACCCCACTGTGCCAAGGAACTAATGCGGTAATGTTGTTAAAGTATTCTGTTACTTTTTTTTTATTGTATTGCCATTTGAAATAGTTTGGTTTTGTAAATATTTTTCAAATTTATTAAGCATTTTGTTTGTTGTTGTTATTACGTTGGAAGATATTTATGGAATACCTTTGGATTTTCAATTTCCTTTAGAGGTGATTATTAAACAAATCTTCAGTTTTCAAAAACATGTGCTCAGAAATCCAATCTGACACCAGAATAAATTATAATATTGCAGCAACCTATACATTGGAGAGTTCAGTCAAGGATAAAAGAAAATGAGAGCGCAGAAATCTCCGTCTCTTTAAGACGAGAGCAGTGGCACTTGGACATGAGCTGAAAGTAAGTCTTTTCCTCCTCTTCAGGCCCATAACTTCTGCAGAAGTCATTCCGATGGAATGCCAAGTTTATCGACATGCCTTCAATATGACAGTGGCATCGGAATTGTGTAATCCGTGGTCAATGTGATTTACATACATACATAATTGGCCATTACAACCCTTCAGTCAGGATTACGGCCTAGCTTCTCACACCACTTATGTTGTGTGTGCTAATTTTATACATGAGTGGCGGGACCTACAGTTTAAAGTCGACTCCGAACGACAGATTTTTGAGATTCTTTTTCATGGCAATTTTATTTACTCTCAGAGTTTTTGCCAGAGGAAGTCGCCGAAGAAATATTTTTTTCATATTTCGTTTTTGATGTCTGACCGGGGATTCGAACCCTGGCCTTTCGTCTAATAAGCCAACACACTACCTACTAGACTACGGCGACTATGTGATTTAGTTTCTCTTTCTATCCGTACAAGGATCACAGACAATTTAGAAATATTGTACGTACCTTTCGGCTGCCAACGAAGGTGAGCCTCTCGAAAGAAGCTGAGGATATCTAGTCTAACTGACGCAATATAGAGCATAGTAAAATATCTTTAATTATGAGCCTCGTACAGGCCCTCGACACTTCGTTAGTAATGCAATAGATATCATATAGCATTATAATTTGCCCCACTGTATGTTAAAAAGCCAAAATTTTTATTTTCTTCTCTACTATCTTGAACAGAACACATTTAAATCATTTTCGTTCTTTTTTTTTTTTTTTTTTTGTTCACTCGTATTTCTTTCTGTAAGTAGTGCATAATTTTTCTAAATCATTAATTTTTTGTTGTTGTTGTTTTGTTTTTTTTTTAAATAATTTTTTTCTTTTCTTTCGTCTTATTGTTGTTGCTTTTATCAAACTGAGAAAATGTAAACAAAGGCACCCAAAAAAAAAGAACGCACATCACTTCTACAGATAGATACTCACTCCCAGATACTCGAGTACGATATCTAAAGCTTAAGATAAAAAACAAATATGAGTATCAGTTTCAGTAACTTAAACGAATGCATTCATTGCTATCGGAAATTATTTATTTTGATTTCATATTACGTGGGGCGTGATTGCCTTTTAGATGTCCTTTTTAAATGTTTCTATCTACAGCTTTATGATTCTGATTCTGAACAATTTTTTCGATTACAGTTCTGTCATCGAATGTCAAAATTTGCCACTGATGTTAGGTTATCATTCATGTATTGCCATCCCTTCGATTGCATTGCCATCTAAGCGTTGGGCTTGTCAGTCCCTTATAGAAATTTCTTCTTTTCTTTTACTGACTAATTTTTCGTTATTTTTGATGAGTTCCTGGTTCTGTAATCCTATTCAAACACGATATTTTCTTAAATGGAATCTCAAAGTATTGATATGAGTTTTTATATTTCATAATGCAATGCTTGAATGCTTAAAACAAGCTTACCTACTTCATGGTCTATGAAACACACACCACCGTTTTCATCGTTCTTCTGGTGTTTGACCAAAGATAGATGATACGATCTGAGTAGAAACGATTTATTTTGCCATAGCCTTCTGCCTTTAACCAGTACAATTTGAAATATTTGAGGGATTTTATATTTGGTAATCGCCACAGTCTAGTAGGTAGTGTGTTAGCTTATTAGATCTCTGAGGCTATGTTGGAAACCCCGGGTCAAACATCTCCAATAAAAGGAAATTTTAAAAATATTTCTCTGCCGACTTCCTCTGAGCAGATTGTTAGCAAAAACTCGGAGAGAATTGTAATGAAAATCTCCTCAAAAATCTGTCGCTTGGAGTCGACTTTTAACTGTAGGCCCACGCCACTTATGCTTAAAATTAACCCACACAACTTAAGTGGTGTGAGAAGCCAAGTTGAAATCCTAACTGAAGGGATTGTAATAAGCAATTATGTATGCATGTATGTATGTATTTGAGGATTATATTTCCATTGTAGATGTGGCTTTCAATTGGCTGTTTGGTTCCAAACTCCTGTTAGATTACGTAGGTACAGAAACGTATGTATGCAGGGATTTATTTGTGCCTCAAACGTGGGACAAATAATAGCTAATCAAGGCATGTGGAGAGGTCATGGAAACGATAAAATACTTTCTATATTATTGACTAGGTTTTAGATGCAAGAGATGAAATATTTTGTGGATGAATTGGAATAATAATTGAGGAAAAATGGTCACGATAGCTATTCTCTATGGATTTGACGTTGTTAGTATTTCCTACTGATAAGGCCGACTTGATGGCTTGCGTGATTGCCTATAAGGCATGGAATTTTCATTTGAAGTTAAGTGGCATATGAAAATCATTTCAATAATCAATACATCCTCTCTGTTTACTGGCTCTTGTATGGGCTATGGGTGTGTGATCCAATGTGTTCCCAACCTAATCTTAACAACAACAATAAAATCCATTTTAATTGTTTCTAACGATAGAGACGCTAATGAACTTAAAAGTTTTTCGATTGTTTATTATGATTCAACTCAAAAAAAGAAAAAAAAAACAGAAAAAACAGAAAAAAAACAGAAAAGACCCTTCTGTGTAAAGCATAGGCCACAAGAGCATTTACACAAGGGGCAAAAGTGGAAAAGAACTCAATCAAGTAAGTATATGGCTGTAGGAATGAAAAATTAAAACGGCGATGCACTCAATTTAATTTCTAATTGCCATTACAGGCAGTCAATGTATGTTTCCACAGATAGAAGACATATGCATACGTATGTATGTATGTATGTATGTATTGCCGTTCAATTGATCTTCGATGTTATTGGAGGCCAAAGATTTCTTTTTTTTTACTTTCTAACTTTTACTCCCCCTCGTTAGGTTATTGATTTTTCTGAGAAGAAGAACTTCATGGTGGGAATTAGAATTTTTACAATCTGCTAAAGCAACAATTTTTGCATAGAGATACATACATACATACATACATACATACATACATTCTTATGCAGTGTATTCTTCTATTGTTTAATATTCTACAAGCAGTTACGTACGTTCCATGCACGCATGTCCAAATCAATACGAAAGGGAGAAAACAAATGCAAAAAAAGAAGAAAAAAAGTTTTCTATTCAGATTTACCGATCAAAGATATGAGGCCACTGAGAAGAGTGCAAAACAAAGAAAGAAAAAAAAAATCAATCGACGATATTCATTCACTCATGATGCATTACAAACGAAATGAAAAAATAATAATAATAACCATCGCACTCCTCGTATTTGTTCTATTCCTATTAAATGCCGATCATTTTATGCAGTTTGCATATATAATTTTCAAAACAAATTAAATTAAATTAAAAAAAAAAGAATTAAAAATAAATAAAAAAAAACTAACAAAACAAAATGAATGACAATCGCATGCCTTAATGATCGATAATCATTAAACGTATCAGAGATACAGTTTACAACAGTAAATTTATTACGTTAACGTTAGTTAAGCAAATAACGGAAGAATTTTTTAAATTGCATTTTTTACGCACAACTTGTTTTATAAGAACACACACACAGCTACACCGAAAATTCAAGAATTCAAGGGTAAATTCAGGAATTTTTTTGGCAACTACAAGTTATCATACCAAGTTGGATGCTTTAAAATACATCGCCTGCTTCTACTCATTTTATAGCATTTCTATATCTTTCTCAATACACGCCTTATTCTATACTAGCAAATACTTTTTGGTTGTTGCTTTCTTTAGCGGCGCTCACGAATTACTATTTGCTACTGAATATGAATCAGATGAGCATTGGCACAATGCCTCATCAAACAGTCACGTTTAAGAGATCCATAGAGTTTCTGGATAGATAAGTTGTAAAGCATTGAAATTATCCTAATTCTTGTTGAAGTCCTATTTTAACCATACCTCTTATGCACGTAAAGAGAGAAAATATTGCAGAATTCCCATCCTTACTTACCTTACTTACTTGGCCATAACAACCCGATAACGGATTTCGGCCTGCGCAACACATCCTTCCAGGCCTCTAGTTACGCCAGTTGGTCACACCAATCGATGACAGGGCTTCCTCGATTTGGTCTTTCCAACGGATACAAGGTCATCCTCTTCGCTGACTTCCGCAGATCCCGCATCAAATACCCGTCTTGCCGGAGTATCCTTCTCAAAACGAACGACATGGCCGAGCCAGCAAAGCCGCTGGATATTAATACGCTACACAACGTCTATGTCGTTGAGAAGCTCATACAGCTCACTGTTGTATCGGATGCGGAAATCTTCGCCAACTCGCACTGGACCGAAGATCTTACGTAGGATTTTTCTCTCGAACACTTTCAAGACTTCTGCATCGATGCTTAATAAGGTTCATACCTCTGCGCCATAAAGAATTACGGGTAGGATGAGTGCCTTGTAGAATATTAGTTTCGTCTCACGAGAGAGGTCTCTGTGACTCAATTGCTTATTGAGACCGTAGTAGCAATTGTTGGCAAAAGTGATCCTGCGCTTGATCTCCAGACTGACATCATTTTTGGTGGTAACGGCGGAGCCAAGATAGAATTCCTTGACTACATCAAAAGTGTAGTTATCGGCCGTAATCTGAGAACCAGTATGCCGCACCTCTCTCTACTTGTCGATAACATATACTTTGTTTTGTCCTCTTTAACTACCAGACCCATCTTCGTAGACTCTCCCTTTCAAGATTCCCATCCACTCTCCTTTGTAAAGTGAAGTGTGAAGGTTTTTCAAAAGTTTCAAAAAAAAAGTAGAGTGCCGAACGATTGCAAAATTTTTATTCATCTTTGTTCAGAATATCTATCATACGCTCTTCTCATTACATATTGAGTTTATACGATCCGCTCTATTCTGCAACTAAAATTGGGCATGTGCGTATAAAGCCTTATCATCAAAACAAAAACTTTTAAACTGTATTCCTTGTCCATTTCGCTGCAGCATCATAAGTTTTAAGTTCAAAATTAAAATTACGTATGAATCGTTAGCATTATGAAGTTTATAATACAACCATGCTCTCTCTCTACATCAAATGGTATGTGAAAAGGTTGCCAAATACTCTCTTGCTTAGCGCGCATGGGGCATAAATCGCATCAGTTGAATGGAGAAGGTTGAGAGCAGATCTAAAAACTTAAAGCAATAACATCCAATCGAATACCAGTTATGTGCCATCAAACCATGTGTTCATGGTTCATTTAGTTCACTTTAGCAGGAATATGGGACTGGGTCATGAGTTTACTGTTTACCAACTCATTGAATACAAAATATAAAATTGTCGGAATATTTCCCATCTTTAGGGAAACTCAACTGTCAGACCATTTCATCGTATAGGGTTTGTAAACGAAAGTTTACTAAGTTTTGTAAATATTACGATGTAGCCCTAGTCTAGTGGGTAGTGTGTTGACATATTAGATGTGAGGCCACGGTTCAACTGACCCTAGGTTAGTTATCTCGAACAGGATGAAATATGAAAAAATGTCCCATAGGCCACTTCCTCTCGGCAGACTTCTGGCGAAAACTGTGAAAGTAAATAAAATTGTCATGAAAAGTTTCTTAAAAAATCTGTCTTTCGTAGTCGATTTAAAACTGTAGGTCTCGTCGCTTATGGATAACACACACATGGATTAACACACACGCAATATAAGGGGTGTGAAAAAACTATGTCATAATCCTGACTAAATAATTCTAATGAACAATTGCGTATGTAACCAAATTACATCCAAAGAACGGTCCCACTGTGTTACCCGTTTATGAAAAAAAACCTAACCAGTAGGTCCAGTGCGATTAAGTATTAAGAGGACACTTTGTCTAGCTATCTAGGATTTTTCGATTCCATAAAGAAATCTTTTCTGATATTTGGTATCAGTTTAGTACTGATTATACATCAACAGCCGCATCAATCACGCTCAAATCACTTTACGGTTCTGACGAATCCATAAAGTCTACTGAGCGGACACGAAATTTCTGATAAAAACAGGATGACAATTATCTTTTAAAATTTCAGAGACCCAATAATCTTATATTCTTAAATCAACTGACAAACTGTATTTTAAAATCTGTTGAAATATTAATTTAAAGCCAGGCTTTATGAATTAAGTTTGAAAGCGTAAATTTCTTATTTTCTAAGCGATTTGAATTTATTATTTTGCCTTCATAAATTAAATTGGAAAAATATAAGAATTTACAGTTAATGACTAACTCAACATTTTGAACCTAAGTTCGAATCTTAATTGAATCATCAATTTTGAATATATTCCGACATTAAAATGTAAGAAAAAAAAACTTATTAAAAATCAACAGAATGAATATCTAATCAACTTGGAAAACTTTATTTTTAATCTCAAGGCAGATTAAATAATAAAATTATTGAATGAATGAGTGTATGTTTATCTTAAGGAAATAAAAAAAACTGAGAATTGAATTCTCAATTTTACATGAAAATCAAAACAAAATTTCACACTTTGAACGGCTGAATTTTTGAAAAATTATTTTCCAATTGAATTGCCCACAAATTCATTTGTATGGATCCCCCCCCCCCCCCTGCCTCCTCATACACTATTTGGTTTTTTGGTTAATAAATTTTCAAAATTTATTGCATTACAACCAGATCTATCTGTCTGTACATACATATCTGGAAGCTATTAAATGATTTTCTAAAATTTATTCAATTCTGAAATCATTCAGAAATCATTGTTAAAACAATTACAATCGTCGTACCACCATTTGAAATTGAGTGTGTATGAGTGGAGTGCCTGCCTGTAGCCTTTTGTAGTTCATAAAAACGATTTTCGTAAGCAATTGATTGTTATTCGGTGTGTCAATAAACGTTTTTTTGTAACACAATACTTATAACAACAACACTTTATAGGAATTTTAATTTTATTGTTGTTTTTGTTTTTGTTTTTATTTAATAGATTAATAACTTTATAATTGGAGTTTATAAAAGAGAGAAAAACAACAACAACAACAATAATAATAATAATAATAAAAAGTGTTCATTATTAATTTAGATACGTTCAATAAGGGAGCGATGTCGATAAATAAAATTTTTTATTTAAAAAGTTTAATTGGAAACAATTTTTATATTTCAAAACGTTTTCTTTTTTTTTTTTTAATTAAACAATGCGGGGCTCAAAGTATTACCAATTATGTAGTTATTGTACATCGTAGTTAGGTTAGGAAGGAAATTTGTTTCCATTTTTCTTGTCGAAGCTCAATTTTTAAATCAATGGCTGCTACGAATCTATCATATGGAAAAGTATATCCGATCGCCGTAGTCTAGTAGGTAGTGTGTTGTTATTAGACGAAAGGCCAGAGTTCGAATCCCCGGTCAGACATCAAAAACGAAATATGAAAAAAAATATTCTTCGGCGACTTCCTCTCAGCAGATTTCTGGCAAAAACTCTGAGAGTAAAAAAAATTGCCATGAAAAGTTTCTCAAAAAAAAAATCTGTCATTCGGAGTCGACTTTAAACTGTAGGTCCCCGCACTCATGTGTAAAATTAGCACACACAACATAAGTGGTGTGAGAAGCTAGGCCGTAATCCTGACTGAAGGGTTGTAATGGCCAATTATGTAGTTATGTATATCCGATTTAATCCTGAATAATACAATAGCCGGCATTGTGAGGATTCTCTCTAGGAAATGGTACTGAGTGAGTAGTAGTTAAAGGCTCAAAACCTAGTTTTAAAAATTTTTTTTTTTTTTTTTTTTTTTGAATAAAGATCGTATTTGGTGATGATGTATAAATCGCTGTCTAATCGTCCTAGTGCAAGATCCAAAAAGAGCTTGATTTTATAATTACCGTGACTTCTGCATTAAAAATTCTTACCACAAAATGTAAAATCTACCATCTATAAGGAGTATAGCGTACAAATTCATTGATATTCATAGAAAATAATTGAAAAAGTCCTCATCGTCAATCAATTTATTTGAAAAATCCATCTAGAACTTAAAGGAACTTACAATTGAAACGATCAACAAACAGCCTCCTTTTGATCATAATACTTAATGAATGGGAAGAAAGTATGAATTACATTTAGAAATAGAGCTTGTGTTGGATGCCTAATAACGTGATTTACCGAAAGATTTTACAATTCATCAATAATTTTTCCGAAGCCCATATTTTTATTTGCGTCCCATTAACCCCTCACATGGTTGAAATGCTTGACTGCTTACGCAAGTAATCTATACACAAATCCCAGTGAAGGCGAAATGATAATTTTCAAATTAAGAGAGCTTCAACCAAAATCCTTCAAATCAAAATCCATCTAGAAATAATCTTGAAGCG
>QOCX01000062.1:535257-556917 GCA_005959815.1 Sarcophaga bullata
CAGGTAGATACAAAGTAATTATTTTATATTAGAGACCTGAAGATTTGAATTAATCATAACTGAAATAGAGCAAAGAAATAATAAAGAGACAAAATATTGCCATTTTGTTGACGCGTGTACTAATTCTAGCTCACTTGCTTCTTCTATACCCAGCACCTGATATGCTCCCAATTGTTTCATTCTGGAATGTATTAATGCCTCTAAAAGGTTCCAACAATATGTTGTGATGATTGGCCGTCATCACAATTTGAATTTTCGGTTCAACACGATCGATCCCCATTCTGAACTGATATACTTTGAGTCTGCAGTGGTGGAGAGCATATTAAAAGACCCGACCACTAACCTTAAGGTTACTCCTGGATAGTTTGATTGATGCATGCATGACTCAAATCTTTTCCTATTGTAATTAATGTCCAAGCAACAGTTTTGATTATCTCATCAAACCTAGTTATTTTGAGAGTCTATCTGTCTGCCCCCCACCTCCCCATATATCACAGGATAGTTGTGACCAACATCAGTAACAATTGACAAATTATTTCAACTTTATGAACTTCAATAGAAAGAAATTCATGTTTGTATATAATAAATATGAACATAAAATATGTATGTAGTTTGTTGTATGTATGTATGTATGTAACGTTTTGTTTGTTTTTTCATTGTTTTTTTATTTGAAAATTTTTTCTTTCGTATAGTAAGTAGTGAGTGTAGTAGTAGTAAAAGTAAGTAAAGTAGTAAGTAAGCGTCCTTTTAGGCTTAATCCAAAAATGCAAAATTTTACATGCAGCAAAACTGCTGTACAGTAAATGTTGCATGCAGCATTTCCATTTCGTTTAGCTGCCAACAAATAATTGTCAAATACTTTCAGGCACAACTTTAACATAAAATATCACCCTGTGTTGCTCAATTTTTTGAAACCCCATACTTTTAGGAGGTAAAATCCAAATTTATTCATTATAAAAACTGCAAAAAAACCGCAGTTAGGAAGAAAAAAATAAAAAATTTAATCGTAGTTTCGTATCGTATCCCCGTATAATTTGCATTGCAAAATTTAAAAAAAAATTTTTTAAAATCTGCAATTTTTTTCCATGCAGAATGCTGCATGAAAAATGAATGCAGCATTTTTGCTGCATGCAGCACAAAATTTTGCTGCATGTAAAATTTTGCATTCTTTGGCTTAAGCCTAAAAGCTTTCTCTGTCAAATTTTTTAAACCTTCATGCTCGGAAATTTAATGTTGTTTTCGGGGGGGTGGGGGCCGTTTTTGGTTTTATTTTTTTAGTTAATTTTTTATTTTATTTATTAAATTTGAAATTCTTAAAATGCAATACAACAAACAGTAATTAGAATTGCTTAAAAATTTTAAAAATATTTTTCTAATAAAGTTTTTTTGATTGTTGTTGTGGTGGTTTCTACTACTATTATGACATACATACATAGTATATAACAAATACAGTGGTGAAAAAAATAATCTGTGTAACAGGCAGATCTGCTAAATCATTTAGGGCCATTGGGTTTAGATAAAGGTACCTTTAGCTAAAGGGAACTGTAAAGTTACCTTTAACTTATTTTCGTTATTACAACTTACAGATAAAATTAAGTTAACATTTTCAAAAATATTTCAGTGTAGGGGCAATGCCGATAAAACTGCTGACTTAAACAATTTTTTTTAAAGCAGTGGCAAGGACTGGCATGCTTTCTTTGTTGTATTTGCTCATTTTGTTGCCATATTGAAAATAATGGATAATATGGCAAGTTCAGGCATAAACTTAACTTTAAAAGTTACCGGCAGGATGATCCTCACTTAACGCTTACTTCTTTCTATCTTATTGGCCACTTACAATAACGAAAAACAATTTATCTGCCAGTTAAAATCCTCCCTTTAGTTAACTGCAAGTTATAATAATGGTCCTAAGAGCTAGAAATAATTTGTGTTGCCTGAAGAATTTGATCTTCTGTAGCAAATAGATCGTATAAGAAAAGTAATAGTGCGGTGTTATCAATTACATCGTATTACAGAAAAAAATAGATAAACAAGTGACTCCGGCACCTTCATAAACTGCAAAATTTCAAACGATATCATAACTTTATACTAGGCTCTCAATATTAGTAGAAAAATTTAGTGTCAACTTTTGTAATACGCTTTCGGCAAGAGCAATATGGATGACATACCTATTGTCTTTCTTCAAGCTATGGGTTTTTCAATAATATAAGTATGTATAACCAATATACTTACATCTTAAAACCAAATATGTCTACAATTGGGAACCTGGGGTTCGAAATATTATTTTAATGTTAATTTACAAATCAGTAGTTTCATCAATGATTGGCTATTAACGTGTTGGTAATACAATATAATTTCGATATTCCGGATACCTTGCAAAACCGGACAACGCAGTACCGTTAATTTGTACTTGCATTAAACATTTACAAATGATACACGCAGACACTTTTTTATTTGTGAAAAGAAAAGATATCTCACCTAAGATTTTTTGTGTGAGTTTCCTCGTATGTACACGCTGATTAAATTTTAACATGGCACCAATTAACAAAAAAGAAACATCATTTTTTAACCATTGATGGCAAAAGAGAAATTTTGACGAAATTAGGCACAAGAGAAGTCTGCGCCAACTAGCAACAGAATACAACGTGAATCAACAAAATATGCCATACGAATTTTAAAACTAAACTATCGTAACGGTTTTTGGTTGTATTTTATCAAGTTCAGAAAATCTAATGGACGCACTTAAAACTTTTCCATTTAAAAACGTCGCCTTTTTAAATGCCAATTGCTTGGTATAGAATTGATGCTAATATCCTTAAAAAAATTTTAATAAAATTTTTATGATGGAGAATAGGACTCAGATGATGAAATACCTCTGTCAGGCTAAAACGCAGCGATTCTACCGGAACTAGTTGATTTACTTATCAACTTAGCACATGATATTTATAATTCTAATGAGGTTACCGAATGGTTGAATGATGAAATTGAAACCACTGACGATGAGGACTAATGAAAATGATGAGGTTGAAGAATGTTGCAATAATGTTCCAAAAAATACAGCATTCTCAAGCCATATCTGCCCTTAATATTTGTATAAAATATTGCAAAGAACAGGAACTTCCTGCTGGGGGGGGGATATTTTAAAACTTTTAATACTTAGAGATTTTGCGTACAAAAAACAAAATGAAACTAAACTTCGTCAAATGAAAATCTGTGACTATTTGTGCAGCAAATAATGAAAATATTTTAATGAAAAATGATTTTAATCTACTGGGATATTAATTTGAATGTAAAAAATTTCATTTTAAAGTGTGATTATCTTGTAAATAAATATAAATTAGAATGTATTTTCTAATATTTTTTTCTTTTGTTTCGGAAATTCGAACCTTTCCATATTTCGGACACCACATGGTTTTTAATTGTCCGGATTATCGGGATTATACTGTATATACGTTATGTGAGGTTCTTTCTGTTGTCGTTTTCACTAGTGCATGAAAAATAAGAAGGATCTTAATACCGATTTTATCAATAACCAGAGTCTTCTTGCCTTAAATTTTAAAAGGTCACATTACTGCATAAACATGTGTTTTAAATTCAATCTAACCTCTACCATCCTTTCAGCAATAATAAAACATACTTTATTCAAAATAATTACATAAAATTGAACAAAAAAAATAAAATAAAGAATAAGCAGGAATTGTGGCAATACCAACCTGTTTTTTATACGCATGCACTTTGTAATTGATTTTCAAAGTCTTACGACAGACAGACAGAATTGATTATTTTTCTTAATACTTTTTTATTTTATTTTTTATATTTTTTTTCTTCTTTGTTGTATTTATTTTTATTAATATTTTTTTAATATGTATAATAATATTTCTTATTTGTTTTTGTTTTGTTTTTTGTTTGTTTGTTGGTTTTTAAATTAAAATTGTTGGGTTTTCTTTTAATAATTTTTTTTTGTTTTTTGTTTTTGTTTTCTTTTATACATTTTTAATGATTTCTTGTGTTTGTTTAGTTGAAAATTGATTTTTGTTGTTAAGTTTTCTTTTCTTTTCATAGGGGTTTTCTTTCAATAGAGAATTAAAGTAAAATATTTATGATTTTTTTTGTTGTGGTTTTCTTGTTGTGGTTGTTGTTATTGTAATGATAATAAATTCTTCTGCAACTATATGTGTCTGAGTATGTGTGTGTTTTTTTTTTCTTTTGCTTTGTATGTTTTGTGGTTTCTCATAAAGATATTGCAATTGTTTTTCTTCTTCGATTTTTTTTTTTAATACAATTTGTTGTTAAAATTGTAAATTTAATATCCGTATATCGTATTGTTTGTGTATTTACTTTACTTTTATAATAATTATTTTATTGTAAAGATGGAGCTGATTGATGTTTTTGTTGTTGTGGGTTGTTGTTGTTTGTTGTTCGTTTAAATAATAATACAAATAATTTTATTTATTAAGAATAATTGAAAATGTAAATAGAATAGAATAGAACATCAGTTATTAATTAATTAATTAAGAAATAAATTAAAGGACTTAGTAACTAACAGAGGAGCATAGTCACTAACTAATGTAATGAAAACAAAAAAAAATACAAATTTTAATAATTACATTTCAAAATATATTATATAAGATATATCTAGGCATGTATGTATGTATGTATGCATGTATGTATGTATATATAGAAAGTATAAAGAGTAAAACTAAATGTTTATAAAAAAATAGCGGAAGAACGTTTATAATAGTTTTAAATAGAATATGTTTATAAAAATATAATTAAAAAAAAAAAAGAATACAAAAAAATAAAAGGTTTTTAATTAATCACTTGGTGTTAAAATATAAAAAAAAAAGATTTGAATAAAGATTTGTAAAATAAAATATTAATAAACAAAGTATATGTGTATTTATAAGATAATTTAAGAAAAAAATAAAATTAGAAAAAACCAATGAAACAACACTTAACACAAACAAAATCAAACTTAAAGTTGTTGGATGTGTTTTCAAGAAACACATATTTGTTTGTACTTAAATTAAAAAGTACTTAAAGTTTTTATTATTATATTTTCTTTGCTATTTATTTTGCTTGTTTCCCCACTTAAAAAAGAAACAGCAGAGAAGAGAATTTAAATTATTTTATTTTGTTTCTCAAAGGCATTTTTATTTTTTTATTTTTTTTTTTTTACTATAAATTTTGCTTTGTTTTTATGCTTTTATTCTTTTATTTTTATGTTTTTGTTTTTGTTTCTTGTTCTATATTAGAGCGAGTGAGTGGGAACAATTAAATCATTTAAACGTTTCAAATAAGGAATTAAATTAAACAACCAAAATATCCTTCTTTTAACTTTTAAAATATCTCTTCTGCTTCCTTTGTTTTCTTTCTTTACAACATTCGAAATGTATTTCAATTTCAATATTTTTTTCTTTTCTTTTCTTTTCCTTTCTTTGTTTTAATTATTCTTATTAATTTGTTTAATATCTTTGCCGTTTTAAAGTTTTTCTTTTTGAATATGTTATATTTTAAGCAAAATTTTTTTAATGTTTTCTTTTGGTTTTTGGGGTTTTTTCTTTTAGATTTTAATTTAATTTCTTGGGAGGAATTGCTTTTCTTTTTTTTACTTTTTTGTTTACTTGTTTGTATAGATGATGACTTGAGCGAGCTTCTTTATTTGGAAAATACTAAGTTTTCATTTTCATTTGCATTGTTTTGTTTGCTTTTTTTCGAATAGCATTTAAATTTATAAAAAAAAAAATTACGATGCCTGAATTTTTTTTTTTGTTTTCTTCATATTGTTAAGATGTATGTATTGTTTGCATGTATGTATGTATGTATGTATATAATATATATATAGAAAATATTTAGATTATTTTACAAATATGATATTTTTTGTTTTCTTTTCTTTTCTTTTTTTTGCTAGTATTTTTATAATAAATTGGGAGTTTTTGTTTTTCTTTTTCTTTTCTTTTATTTTATAATATAATATATTGCAAACAAAAAACATTTACAAAGCTTTACTGTTCACCTTTTTTGTTTAATTACTTAAGTTAACTAGTATATAATATATAAAGATATATTTGTTTATTAGAAATAGTAGAATAGAATCGCAAAAAGAAAAATTGAAGTTTAAACGTATGAAAATTAAAAAATCAAAGATTTGAATTCTTTTTTCTTTTTTTTTTATATCAAATCAGAAGAAGTCTTGTAAAAATATATGTTTACACTGAGTCCAGAGTTATACTTTAAAACAGAAAAGAAAAATATTTAAAAAAAAACACAAAAAAAGAAAATATAAAGTATGTTGTGAGTAAAAAAAAAAAAAAGAAAAACTTCTGATTTGTTAAGCTTCACTTTCACTTATAATATCACTGTTGTAAACAAAAACAAAATAAAAAATAGAAATTGAAAAAAAAAAATATTTTTCTCGGAACACAAGTTTTAGGAATATTTTGCAAGAGGAGTAGGGGTCTTCCTTTGAAACTAATTTACAAGTAGCAAAATATCTTTTTTTATTTTTTTAACTTCGTGGGCTTTAGTAGCATAGTTGTAGGTAGGTTACGAAAAAGGACTCCTTTCTCTATTTGAATGCCGCCATCTTGTTGCCTATAAATAATTTATAAATAGTTTACAATCTCTGTTTTGTTTCTTCTCTCTTCTCTTTTCTCTTTTAATACTTATGAATTAATTTCTTTCTTTATAAGCATTTCTCTTTTTGTTTTTTTTTTTTTTTTGTTTCTTATAAATCATATATATGTAGGTATGTATGTAAATAAAACTTTATGTTGTTATTGTATAAGATTGCTTAACTACTTTATAAACTGTCTAGTGCGTGAAGAAGAGGAATCCATGTTAAAAATAAGTGGGAAAAAGAAAAACACAGGAGGGGAATGTGTTTACTTTTCCTTCTTTTTTTTTTTGTAGCTCCTTTCTCTCTCTGTAAATTTATCGCACTCTGGGTATTGTTCTGGAAAAGACAAAAAAGAAAAAGGATTTATTAAATGCTAAAACAAATGTAATATTGAATGAAATTTAATCATTACATAATAAACATTAAATTAAGAGAGATATTTTCGTCTATATTTTTCAAAAAAAAAAAACATTTGCATACGTAGTTATCTAATTGACGATAATATGAGAGAGCATAAGAATAAATGTGAGTTCTCTCTGTCTTACTATGTTATAGTTTTGGCATCCCTATCCTCAAATATTCAGATATATTCGAATTTTTGGTCCATTATCCATTATCGAGTAGAGATTGTGTTTAATAGACCTTGATTGAACAATTTAATGGCTGCACATACCTCCGGTGGCTCACACCGGAGCCACCATGCATGTACCATTAGTGGTTGTACCACCAGTGATCCACATTATACTACCTAATAGGGCGTACCACCGCTGGTTCTTACTAGACTACCTAACGTCTGGCAATGTGTGCTTCCGATGATACACATTTGATTGTGCTATTAGTCGAAAAATAAAAATGGAAAATGTTCGTTTCTATTGGGCAGAAAAATGGATACGTACGAGCAACATGAATAACATGCCCAGCGTACACTTGTTAAACAATCACTTTACTTCGCCTATGTCTTGAGAACAATCTCAGCTCTACACTATTACTATTGCCTTCAGTTTTGTCAATTAAGCTAAACTTACTGCTGAGCTCAGCAGATAAGTTAATGGCTAATTTTCTAGTGTCCATCATTATTTCTTTGGTCTTTACACTTATTTTTTAACTTCTGTTTAACTTACAACTTCCATTTGCATCATCGCTGTACTACAAAGTAATTAACTACTACAGCCATTGTTTGCGGGGACTGTTACATACTTGGTGGAGAAAAAGCGAACTTAACGAACTTATTATTTGTGATATACTAAGTATTAATGTCCGTTCGATAACTTCGATTATTTTGATATTATTTTTTACAAATTTTTTTTTATTAAAATTTCCAATTAAACGTGTCTCCCTGTCTGTATGTTAAACAATAAGAAATGTGAACTTACCTTGGCGATTGCACTCGTTTTTTGGGAGTATTGGGTGCTGTTACAGCCACCCTACTGTTTGGTGTTCGAGCCCTTGTTGTTCCGATTGTTGTATTCCCAGTTGGTGTTGTTATTGGTGATGATGTTACGGCAGCTATAGCAGCAGCAGCAGATGTCATACTATAACGCTTCGGTGGCTGTATACGACTTGGTGATCTGGTTACTTTTGTAGGATCTGCTTGATTTGTTATTCTAGCGATTTGTGGAGAAATAGCATATGAAGAAGCTTTAGGTATTTTTGTATTTGCAGTGGTGATAGTATAATTTCTATTTTTATTTAAATTATTATTATAATTGGGACTTTCAGTCATTTTAGTTGTCGTTTTTACAGTTGTTGTTCTTTTAAGAGATGATGTTCTGTTTTTGTTGTTGTTGTTGTTATTTCGTCGGGGTGGTGTTATTCAATAATAAATTATAATCATGCACAAATAAAAATTATAATTTCGTACATATTGGTATACCAGTGTTGTAAGTAGTTTGGTAGTGAGTACAGTACAGTTTTTTTTTTGGAGGGGGGAGAGTGTAGAACAAAATAAAAATTCGAAATTAAATAATTTTGATGTTGTTTTAAGCAGGAGTTGAAGGAGTTTGGGCAGGTAAAGCACAATAACATAAAGATGTGTGTATAAAAAAAAAAAGAAAATAAAATAAAAAAAATTTTGATCAGAACACAGAAATGTAAGTAAAAGATTCAAAAAGTATAAATCATGTAGTCATTATAAACTGGCCAACAATATAACAAAGTGTTAACACATCTACTAGAAGTATACCACCAGTTATAAACAAATCCAGTAAGGTTTACATCTACTATAGTGATAGATTAATTAAAACAATACTTACTTTCCAGCTGGATAGCTAACTGGACGAGGTATGCGTGATTTTTGTGCCGCATTTGCAGCTGCTGCAGCATTAGCAGCTGCTACAGCTGATGTTGGTGTTGAACCACCACTTTTGGTTTGTTCGACTTGTGCCAATTCCTTCAGCATACTTGAATCCTTACTCATCAATTCCCATTGGATTTGTAAACGTTTGAAACGATTGCTTTCCAATTTCTGTTTTTCTTGCTCATCGCGTTTCGAACAGCGTCTTGTGGCAGCAATCGGTGCCGCCGTAGTCTGTTTATTATTAGCCGTGGTTGTGGTGGCTGTAGATGTGGCGGTGGTAGCCAATGAAATATTGGGCGAATTTGGTGGTGTTGCAAATGTTTGTCTTGTTATCTCTGTGGGCAAATGGCTCAAATTAGTTTGCACCGCATCGCCTTCATCCTTGTCATTGAAGGATACCTTTTTCTGTTGGCTCAATGCACGTGATACCTCTTTTTTCAAAGCTGCAGCATCATATTGAACTTGTTGCTCGGAAGACTCTAAAATAGCAGCTATTTCGGCATAATATTTCAATTCATTACGTGGTAAAGATGACAAGAAGTTTTCGGCACGAACTCGTGCATCCAAATCCTTGCGCGATAATCTTTCCGAACGTGGTTGCGGCGGTGTGGCATATAGTTCGGCACCTGAGGGTTCTTCTTCGAATACTTCGGCCAATTCTTCGGCGGACCCAATATGGTAGGTGTATGGAGGTTCTTGAAGAGATCGTCGTTTTTCTAATTTAGTTTGTTTAGAGTCTTGTTCTATCATTGAATTGCGTTTGTTTCTCACAGCCGAGTTGCTCTTGCGCAATATACCTCGCGGCATGGGTATGGGAGTGGACTGGACTCTGGGACTCATTTCGACGCCCGAATCCATACGTTGTTGCTCGTATTGATAAACATACATCTGCTTAAGATTATCACCACCGACATTGGTGACATTAGCATTACCGTTGGCATTCTCGAATTCAGAATCATCTGTAAGTAAGGTTGACGAGCCTCTATAGCCAGACGAGGGCTGTTGACTAGATCCCGAACTTGAAGATCCTCCTGCGGTTTCGTTCGGCTGTTCGCCACGTTGGAAATACTGATTACAGTCACAAATGTGTGTGCGATTACGTCTCACTGGAGGCGTAAGACAGAACAAAGGCTTTTGCGCCAGTTCTCTTTCTAAATGGCTTAGTATCCCATTTACTTCCGGAATGTGTTTTAGTCTTCTCCTGTATTCACTGGGCAATAAAGTGGCCAACGACTGCCAGTCCACCACATGTTTATAGTCCATAGCCTTAAGAATTTCATCCTCATCACTGCCTGACATGAGACTGAAGCGTTTCTTAATGGAAGCATATGATGAGCCAGTCGACGTGTTGTCCGCTATGTTCGTTTTATAGTTAAAAGGTGAGAAAATAACATCGGGCGTGGCTGAAGTCTTAACAAAGCCCAAGTCGGGCAATGCATAATTGGGATAAATGACGTAAATGGGTGCTTGATTTTCTTCGCCTAAATTATTGAGTTTTTCTAGGAAAGAAGGTGGCACAAAACGGAATCGATCACTTAAACTGCTACGGGTACTTAAGGAACCACACGAGGTTTGCATAGATCTAGTTATCATTTCCGAAGAAGAAGCGTTTGTAATGAGCCTGGACGCATCACGAGATCTTCTTTGTTTATTACGTTCAGCCACCTTGGCTGACGATGAAGATGAAGAAGAATCCTGTTCTTGTTGTTCTGCTGAAAGCTGCACCTGGGTCAATTGTTCTGAGGTATTATCGGATGACAAGAGACTAGCCGATGAATTATTATTGTTGTTGCCATTTAGCTGCAGAGTCAAATGATTTAAAGCGGGATTACGTAAAGGCATACTTCTACGTCTATGGGCTGGAGAATTTGTAGCAGTCAGTGATCCCGTTGAACTTGAACTGGGATCCTCTTCGTAAAATACTGAAGATGAACGTCCAGATTTTTGTCTGTTTTTGGGTGTAGAAGCCGAAGCATCCATTTGGAATGTGGACGTAGTTGTATCAGCCTCTTCTTCATCATGCCTACTTAAAGCTGATCCTTTGCCTGAATCATTCATGCTCTTTTTGCGCAAACGTTGGTCCAGCGATGAACTTGAACTCGAGTTGTTGGCATCACTGGAAGGCCAACAACCTGATGAAATATCCATACAGGTATGAGCGCTGGGCTGGTCTTCGAGCGAACAATTTGTGCTCTTCTGTTTAATAAACAATTTGACTAGATTGAAAGCTGGCGGATTCGAAGAACCCGAAGAAGTAGAGCCCGTTATATGATGACCCTTATTTGAATGATGTGAAGTGATTGTTGCAGAGCCATTATTACTAGCCACAGAGGCATTTGAATGATGGCTCAAATTACTGCCACTTGCCACATTGCCGCCACCACTACCGCTACCGCTACCACAACAACATCTATGTTTTGTCTGTCTTACATGACTGTGATGTTGTTGTTGTTGCTGTATTAGTTGCTGGTGATGCTGATGCTGATGCTGCTGCAAACCAACAACATTCAATCTATCCTCTATTGAAGCAGCTGTAGAGTTACATGATATTGGTATCTGGCACATGGGTAATAAATTACGCGTTTTGTTTTGTTGTAAACTCTGTTCTATGTGAGATGTTGTTATCGCTGTCGATACATTCAATTGCTGTTGATGATGCTGTTGTTTTTGTGGCGTTGTCAGTTGCTGTTGCTGGCCATGTCGTCGATGTGTTTGACTTAAAATCATTAGTTCATGTGTGTCGTCTCTCAAATTTGGCAAACTACTGCATTTACGCACACAGCCAGTGGTTAAATGCATTGGTGGCCGAACAATTGTTATCGTCTCCAGTGTATTGTTGTTATTACCTGATGGATATCTGCGTCCAGGAGAAGAAATTAAAGCATATAAACTTTTGGTTTATATTTTACATATAAAATACATATGTAATGTAATCCAATAATATACGTATGTATGTACACAAACACAACAATACATAAGTGTTTTGAAAAGTGTGTATAGAGGGGGTGATGAGGAAGGCGGATATTTGAAAAAAAAGAATGGAAAGAAAAAGAAAACAGAAATATTTAAATTAAATGATATTGTTTATCTCGGGGGGTTAAAAGTAATTCAAATATAAATTAAATTCAATACTATGTCTACTCTAAGAGATCTTATTATTATAAATTAGATAAAGAAGAAAGAAATGAAACAAAAAGAAAGAAAGAAATAAACAAAGATTCAAACGATTTTAAGAAGTTAGAAAACACGTGTGTATAAATGTATGTGTGGGTGTGTGTGTGTTATGTATAAGATTCTCAAAAATTTAAAGTTATAAAAAGGTACATTAAGGGTCGAATAGAAAATTGTTTTCGAAATTTATTCATAATAATTTTAAAAAGTTTTTACATAAACAAGGTAGTACAACAAGGCTCGGCTAGAATAATAGGTTCGGCAAACACAGTGACAAACAAAATAATGTACAAAGTCTAAATTCAAACTAGAGGTATGGCTCTATTGCCATTGGGATATACATTATTAAACATGTTAGATGTCTTACTTTCAATAATTAAAATTAATCACCTGTAGTACTGGAGAATGTATTGAATTAATTTTATTCATTCTAAACATGGTATAATTAAATGCCCCCGTTTGACCTATACACTGCTATATTGTAGAGAATATTTTCTTAAGCCTTTTTATAGATTTTACTTTGTCTGAGATTTTCAACAGGTCGACTAGGTCATCAATAAAAACTGTTTGATGTGCTTAAGATTCGGGCGCTGTACTATGCTTCAAGGAAGATTAACATTTTCTGTTGCACAGCTCAATACGTTGTTTTATTCTGCTTTAAAGAAATAAATAATTCCCTGAAACGAATGAATATCGAACTTTATTCATTTTCTTTTCTCTAAAGTGACGCTGGAGAGCCTTTGTAACTACAGAGAGTAATAAGAGAGTATTGAATTTTATTGAATATATTTTTTCAATATCTCGAAAACATGTTGTTTCAAACGAACACTTTATTCTATACTTAGACCTAGAAATAGAAAATATCTGGCCAATTCATTATTAACGCTACGTATAGGTTTAGATAACCATTTGCATTTTGGAAATCGAATCTGTTCTTACAACACATCTTATTCAGTCATTTTCTGTAGATCAATTGTGAACAAGTTATTCTTATTAAACTTTTGCAACCGATTCATCGTCAAAGAGTTTGATGCCTGAGCAAAGGAATATAAACTACAATTGTTGTTACTCACTATATACAAAACACTAGAACGAATTGAGCTTTACATTGTGCTATTGCGTTAAAAACGTGTAATACTTTCATGTGGAAAATAAAACAAATTGATATTTGAGAGAGAGAGAGAGAGAGAGAGAGAGAGAGAGAGTAGAACCTTCTGGTAAATTAAAATTTTGGAGTAATTATACATCTTTGCATGCTCTAACGGATATTTGAACGCATGTGAAGTATGAGTTATCTGGATGAGAAGAGCGACTATCTACATCTGACATTAATTTCTAGATGTGTAGAGTATTGATGAGCCTACTGAAAAGCGAAAACTCCACCATGCCTAATTATATTGTCTTTAAAATATTTGTTTCTTTATGTTATAAGTTACAATATCATATTTTTTACATACTGAAGGCCAATCTATAAAAGATATTTCATTTGGCAATAATGTATACAACGATTTGAAAAAATTTGTATTTAATTTATAAAAAATTTAAATCTAGAAACAGCTTAATTTATTTATATTTACTCGTTACAAATTGAATTTTATTTTAAAATAATTTTTACAAAACCTAAAAACAAATAAATTTGTGGTGTAATCTTTAGTAAGGTTTGAAAAAAAAAATAAACATACTAAAAACACATAAAAATTTCAATTAAAAACAATTGAAATGACCTCATAGATATTGTACAAAGAGAAAAAAAAAAACAGTACATAAAACGAAATGGAGAGCAAAAATAAAAAAATAAACAAAGAGAATTACCAAATTAAAACAAATATTCATAATTTTATCATTTATCATATAAAATATTTAAACGATGAAAAAACGTTCAACGGAAATTGACTTGAATTACGAGAAAAACAAATAACAAAATAATAAGTAAATAGAGAGAGAAAGAGAGAGAGAGAGAGAGGCAAAAAGACAGACAGGCAGACGGACTAATAACCGACACAGCACGAAATTGAATCATATAAAATAAATTGAATGGAATGAGTGCATATGTAATTGAAATAAAATGGTTTTTAGATGATATGAATGAATGGGAATAAACTACATTTAACAGAAGAAGAAGAACAAGAAGAAACAATAATCGTATGTATGTATGTATCTTTGTTTATTTCTTATTATTTTATTTGTTTTTATTTTCTACGAAATTGATTACGAAATAAAATATGATTTTGAATATTGTATCGTATTTATGACTTACCTTTGAAGTTGTGTGGTGTGACTCTTTTGCAATCTATTACGCAAATT
The DNA here is from genome assembly GCA_005959815.1 of Sarcophaga bullata. Classification (NCBI taxonomy): domain Eukaryota; kingdom Metazoa; phylum Arthropoda; class Insecta; order Diptera; family Sarcophagidae; genus Sarcophaga; species Sarcophaga bullata. Next base: position 549,648 of record QOCX01000062.1, read on the forward strand.
GCATGGCTGAGGTTGATCCGAACGTGACATTGAAACTTCTAAGGATTTACGTTTAACAATATCATCTAAATTGCTGTGTAAATTAATGAAATTCTGTTTGTTCTTCATGGCAATCTCATTGGGTTCTAGGAAAATAATAAAAATTTATTTTTCAATTTTTTTTTTCTAAATTTTACGACTTAAAATTATTATGCGTTCGACTCACCATAAAAACTCTCATCAGAATACAAGACACTACCCTCAAAGGCAATAGTATAATTATCTTTATTGGCTTTGCATGTCAAGATAATATCACCATCATCCGGATAGCCATCCATGTCCAATGAATCAACCGATATATGCGACTCTTTTACGGGCGAAAATAATAATTCCGACTTACAAAACGAATTATCGATCAAATCGTTAGTGGATGTGGTGGATGTTTGAGACATATTGTGCGCCATTTGTTGCTGGCAATTGTTAGAGGGTAGCATGTGTTGTTGTTGTTGTTGTTGCTGTTGTTGTTGTAGTAAAAGAGATTGTTGCAAACGATGATGATTACCACCCAAACTTTTACAATACGAAGGTAATTGTGAGAGTAATGAATGTATATCCTCGGCTCTAAAGCTTTCCATATCGACTTCGGCTAAATTGGCATCAAGATTTTTGGCCAAGTCTTCATAGATTAAATCGCCGAGACCATTGTATGAAGCCGAAAGGGAAGATAGAACGCTGCGTTGCATGCCACCACAGCCATCCCGATAGCCATAGTCCAAGAACCACTGATAATCAGAATTGTCATGAGTAAAATCGTGAGATGAAGCAAGAGAACAATTTAAATTGTTGCCCATATAACCAACACCACAAGCATTATTTAAAACGCCACCACCACCACCACCACTACCAAGTCCATTCCCACCACCATTTCCCGTAGTTGTTGTATTTGAAAAACCTACCAAATGTTGATGTGGCTGCTGCTGTTGTTGATTTTGGCTGGATTCGTATTGCATTAGACTGCAACGTGAACCAGGCGTGGTAGCATTACTGTTGTAGTCAGATTCTGGTGTTATTGCGGTAGCCATATTTGCCACTTGCTGTTGATGAAGCTGCTGTTGTGAATTATTATTGCCTCCAATGCCGCCAGTAAAAAAATTCAAATCACTTTCGTCGTAAAACACGCTACTATTGGTATTGACCTGTTCATTCAAGATAATACTGCGCAAAGCGTTATTATAACGATCCAAATTATTCAGAACAATGGCAACATTCTGCTTAAGACTCTCTTCGCTTAGTTCACTTTCATCGGGTGAGTCTTTGTTTTGCAACAATTGATGTTGTTGCTGTTGCAGTTGCTGCTGTTGCAAGAGCAGATCATTCAAATGTTGCTGATACTGTGTATGCGTAAGAAATGGTAATTTACCGCTATTACGCCTATTCTGCAATTGCTGCTGGCCACCACAATAGGCGAATGGTGAATTATTTGGCGAATTGAAAGGTTTACGATAGTAGTGATGCGTGGGGGAATGTGTTACTGACGATCCATTCGATGATGGTGTACGGGTAGGAGGATTTGCAGAAGAATTATTATAGGGAAGCGTTTGTTGATTATTTTTATTGTTATTGTTAATAAGTTGTTGTTTTAATGTTTGTGTTAATTGTTGTTGCTGTTGTTTATTAAATTGTGCATTTGATGATGGTTGTGTTGCAGTTGCAGTTGCATTTGTTGCTGCAGTTGAATTGGTATTATTATGTGTTGTTGTTGTTATTGAGGAAGGATAATTATTGGTTAGGGATGAGAGATGATGTTGATGATTATGATTGAGAATGAGATGATGATTAGATTGATTGGGATATGGTGTATAATGATGGCGTGGTGAATTTTGAAGCGGTTGAGATGATAAATGAGTTTTGTTGTTGATGTCGTTGTTTGTAGAGAATTCTGTCATGCCACGACAGGATTTTTGTCCTGCAACGAAATACAACACAAAGAAAATATAATTAGAATTTTAAAAAAAAAACTTGAAAAAGTTTTTATGCAAATTATAAAGATTTATTTTAAAGCGATAATAAATATTATAGAAAATGTTGAACAATAATCGAGAGTAAATGTTTAGCAACATTTTTTGTATATGAAAACATTATTTGGATAATGTTTACAATCATTATTTTAAAAATGTTGATAAGAATTATATTTGATATGTTTATAAACAAATTAAGCAAATCTCTTGAAAATAAAACAAAACTTGGATAATGTTTATAAACATTATTTACAAAATGTTTTAGAACTTATTTAGACTTTTTCTATAACTTTATTTATAAACTATGCTTGTATGTTAATGTTTACTCACAGTGTAAGAAAATGTTTATAAACATTTTACAAAATATTTTTAAACAATATTTTGATAAAATCTTTGCAAATATTTATAAACATCTACACGATATTCCAAGAGGTTAAAGACTTGACAATATTTATTGTTTATATACATTATTTTGAACATGTTTATAAAGTTTATTCACAAAATGATTAATAAGCAATATTTAGGAAATATGAAAAATAGCACAATATTTAAAATTATATGAAAATAGCACTTTAAAATTATATGTTATATTTAATTTAAAATAAATGTTTATAAACATTATTTAAAAAATGTTTACAAACATTATTGATTTCTATTTGTATTTTTTTTAAGCAAAAGTAAACAGTTTTTTTTGTAAAGTTTATGTTTTAAAATTATTTCTTTGTTGAAACATAATAAAAGTTAAGGCATTGACCCTAGACAAATGAAATTAGTTTTAAAAATAAATAAAAAAAAAAATTTTTTTTTTTTTTTTGAAAAACATATTTGAAGAACAAGAGTTTTTATGGAAAAATTATGTAAAAAAAAATATGTTGCCGACCATAAAATTAAACAATTTTTTTTTTATGATTTTATGATATGATTCGGTAAACACAACGAATATAAAGACAAAATACGATTATTTTAAGAAATTCTTGAAATATTTTCTACATGACTTTGCCCAAGCTTCAGGGTAAATATTTTTAAGTAGTTTTTGTGATAAAAGAAAAAATTGTTTCAGAACTCAATTAAAATTTTACGACATTTACTATTAAAAAGTCATAAAAAAAATAATTCAATTTTTTTTCTTTATAACCTGCTGATAATAAAGACGATTTTGTCAACACCGATTTAATGAAATTAAGTAATAAAAAAAGAAGATTGTGGAGACTGTGTATATTCTTTACGTTTTACAACTTACATAGAGTTACCATTAGTATTGGAATTAGTATGACATTTTATGTTACTAGCTAATCAATAGCATCGTTATTTCGAGAACATAACATAACCTCCAAATTTAAATGCAACAAAACAGCTGTATTAGGCTTATATTGTGGTTTATTTAACCCCAAACTGAGATATTCTCCCCCTGTTTTTTTGAGATTTATTTTTCCCCCCGTTTTTATATTAAACTATTGATTTCCCCTGTATTTCTTTTATAATTTGTCAGCTATTGTAAGGAAGGGGGGTCTGTTAAAGATCAAAAAAATGTATTCTTTTTTCTTTGGGGACAGTGTTTTCATAATCCATATAAAGTCTGTTGTTTTTAGTCTTCAGACTAAGAATCAGAAAAACAAGTCAAAAGCAAGTGTGTGGTTAAATGAAAAACTAAAAACCCAAAAACTTTTTTTTTTTTGTAAAAATTTTCAAAATCTATTTACTTTTCCAAGAGGAGGGGGGGGAAGAATATACGTACAAATGCTTTCAGTATTGTATGAGTTGACAAGTGTTAATTATCAAGTGTTTCTATTAAGTGGAGCAAATAAATAGAGAAATATAGGAAGAAGAAGAAGAAAACTAGAAAATTTCAAAATATTCTACGGGAGGGTAAACTTGTTGCAGACACACTTGTTTGGAGAATTAAAGTTCATATGTTTACCATTCCACTTTATTTGTAACACATTCAAATAGCTATCAATTGTACAAATAGTCCCCGTCTATTCATGAGAAATTACTAGAGAAAAAATGGCTAAGAAAATTTACAAAAAAATATTGGATGCTAGCCTTGACTGCTATGATGTAATATGGGCCGAAAATTTGGAAATAAAGCTGCAGTAAGCAATATGAAAGTGGCATGTTAGCTTACAATAAAACTGATTTTTTATATCGATTCGTTGCCAGGAATGAGAAATAAATCCAAGATTCTGCTTTGGAACAAAGTAATAAAGAAAGCAATAGTGAACTGGATTGGAAGAATTGTCGAGATTATGGCGTCTGCTATTTGAAATTCGTAATCTATGGCAAATCTTGCATATGAACTTACTGAAGCATTGAAAAAGTTCAAAAACATTTCTTTAAGACAATCCAGTAGTGCATAGATTCACGATGGAAAAAAGAACAATGATCTAATGTCAGAAATTCTTCAAGAATCGCTTAACTCTTCTGATTGTAGAACTGTCACGATGGTAAACATTTTTTAGCAACAAATTGTTTTCAAAAAAAGCATTGCACTTGTATTGAACTGAATTCTTAACTTTACGTATTTCAATATCACTGTTGCAACAACCTCATACTAATACCCCCATAATGAATAATAACAATTAACGTTCTCTTCAATTTAAGTGGAGTAGAGAAATAAATTGAATTCCCCACTTATATCACAAGAATTTCAATTGTTTTGATAACAGAAACCTCAAAAGTCATTGCATATATATATACGAGCATTATTGTACTTGCAGTTACACAAATGAAAAATACTTGAAATTAACAGCAAACATAAATTGCTTACAATTAAATTCATTTTCTTTCTTTTTTTTTTAAATTTTTCAAGATGTCATAACCCACCCCCCTATTGTATATACAGAATAAATACAGTGTCGGAGAAAATATCGATTTTCACTCCAACTAATGAGTCTTCAAGTTATAAGGGACAATAAATATGTAAAATGTATTTAATGTGTATGTAATTAATTTCATAGACTTAAAGTGGGCCATGGTGTTCATTCGACGGCTGCTATTATTATTCGGAAAGTTATTAATCGGGAGCCACCATGTAGCAATTTCTAGAAGGCTGCAAGCCGTGGAAAAGTGTTATCAAGCTCAATAACTTTCTAAATTATTGCAAGCTACACAAAGCAGTAATTTGAAAATATTTACGGATTTTAAAACACGGGTTGGAGAGTCCAAAATACAAACTGAATTCCATAAAGAAGAACACTAAAAGCCTTTATTTTTGCATCATACCATTACTGGAGCTGTAAAATTGATGCAATACTACAATCCGCAGTGCACGAAATTGTATGTGAAGTTATGCTAACGTAGTCGCCGTAGTATAGTAGGTAGTGTGTTGGCTTATTAGATGAAGACCAGGGTTCGAATCCCCGTCAAACATCAAAAATGAAATATGGAAAAATGTTTCTTCGCGGACTTCTCTTTCAGCAGATTTCTGGCAAAAACTCTGGAGTAAATAAAATTGCCATAAAAGTTTCTCAAAAAATCTGTCGTTCGGAATCGACTTTAAACTGTAGGTCCCGCCACTCATGTATATAATTAACATACACAACATAAGTGGTGTGAGAAGCTAGGTCGTAATCCTGTCTAAAGGGTTGTAATGGCCAATTATGTATGTATGTTATGCTAACGACTCGAAACAATGCCAAAACCGAATACTCATGGTATTGCGGTAATAATCTTTATTTGGTACGATGAAAAGGTTCCCGTCTGTTTTAAAGTACTAAAATTGATCTAAACGATCACAGGAGATCTGTACAGAACATAATGAATTCATTTCAAGAGATCTTTCATTCACAAAGGACTGGATATGAAGTCGTAATATTCCAAATAAAGATAATTTAGAAAATAATGGTACGAGAGAGAGTTTTATTGCTTCATAATACCTTGTCCGTTAAAACCTTGTAGATGCCATAGCCTAGTATGTACAGCGTTGGCTTATTAGACATAAGGTCATGGTTCAAATCTCAGATCAGACATTCTCGATCCAAACGAAATATGAAAAAATATTTCTACGGCCACTTCATCTCAGCATATTTCTAGCAAAAAATCTGAGAGTTAATAAAACCAAATTGCCATGAAAAGTTGCTCCAAAAATCTGTCGTTGGAAATCGACTGTAATGATTGTAGGTAATGACTGTAGGTGTGAAATTTAATATATTGCTTTAGTTTTTTCCAACACTGTACCCTCTCATGTATATAAAACCATCTAAATGGACTTGAAGTATACGAGTATACGAGTATACGATATAATCAATGATTGGTGCATTTACACGAGCACGAGTATATGAACTTATACTTGGAAAAAGTTACAGAAATTAAAGCGAAGATAAGCGAAGCAAAAACAAAATACGATAATCATGACGACGACGATGACAAACGAACAAACGACTGTCAGAAAAACAAAATGCAAAAAGTAACATTCAAGTATACACAGAGTCGCAGCTGAAATAATGTTGGGGTTGCATTTATACGACCGAGTCTGTAATGAAAATATTTTTTTTTTATTTATTTTTTTTTTTTAATAAAATTCAATAAAAAAAAAACGAAGATTTTAAAAAGTTTAATAAAAACACAAGTTATGCATGGATTTAAAGGGTTTGTGTTTCTTTCTTTTTTTTTTCTCTTTCTTTTCTTTTTCAATTTTTAAATACACCGGACCGACCGGACGTTAAGCTATAAGGTAGTGGTATTTAGTATTAGTTTAGATTGAGGTCTGAGGTCTGAGGTCTACATTCTATGGAATTTAGCAAGTATTTGTACATTGAATATTTCTATAAATATTTAATACGGAGAATAAATACTAAGTAAAGCAGGTGTTTTGTTCAGTAACTACTAAATGCTTTAGAGAAAGGGGGGAAAGATAAGAAAAAGAAATCAAAACAGATTCTATTTCAAATGAACAAGTGTGTGTGTTGTGCAATATTTCTTAGCCTTTAAACAGAGAAATACACAAAGTTGAAGAAAAAAAATTCATATTTTCATATTTGAAAAGAATAATAATAATTATAGAATGAATATATTATTTATGTATGTATGTATGTATGTATGTATGTATACATTTCTTTTAAATATTAAAATTTAATTTCCCAACAGTTTTGCTCTCAATTTTTTTTTTTTAAGAAATTTGAAATTTTTTTTATTATTTCATTAGAAAACCGTGTCACTCATCTATGTATGCGATACTCTGCTATACTCGACATATGTATTGTATGTCTGACTGATGTTGCCAAATATTTAAACAAGTGATGATAAATTGTTTAACTTTTTCTGAAACAAAATGC
>QOCX01000062.1:556926-569013 GCA_005959815.1 Sarcophaga bullata
AAAATTTTTTTTTTTTTTTTTTTTTTTTTCTCTCCATAGATAACAAACAAAATACAAAAAAACTGCCTGAAATTTTAATTTAATTTTGTCAACATAGTCAATATTTGGTTAAGAAAAGAGAAAAAAAAAAAACTCTTTTCAAACACGTAAAAAAACATATGGCGAGTAAATAAACGAAAAAAAAGAATTTTTAATTAAAATATAGAATATTTAAATTTAAAAAATATGTATCTTGTGTTAAATATTAAAAAGTATAAATAATGGACGTGAATTAAAATTTGGCCAATTTTCAAAAAAATTAAAAACAAAAATATCTTGTGTTTTACGAAAATACATTTTCAAAGTAATTTGTAAAAATGTACAAGAAGTTTATATAGGTATTGTATATTGAGTCATACGAACGACTTTCGCAACTAAAAGTGACTAAAAAGTGTTGATGGCTATTTATCGGGGCAAAATTTATCCACTCTGTTGTGTCCATAGCAAGACCATATCACAGGTCATGTAAAAAGTTTAAAATTTTATGAAATCTTTAAAGACGAACAATATCTGAAGCCTAGAGAATGGTGGAGAACTCAGGATACGAAAAAAATTGCATGAAATTCAGGAACTGCAGTAACAATATCAACATGCAAGCTGTCAGAAAATAACTGAAGACCTTGACATAAAACCACATAATGGTTTAGAACACGTTTGAAAACTTTGCTTGCTCACAGAAGCTCGATATTTAAGTGCCACATATTGGTGAATCGTATTTCCAGTAGATAATTTTAGGCGAAAAAACTACAGTTCAATAGAAGAACATAGAAACGATAGCCATCAGGAGAAATTGCAATGTCAAGGATGCAAAATCTTAATGAAACTAATTTCTACTACAAGCCATAAACGAGGTGGATAGGAGACGTATCGTTTCGTATCGACTCAAGCTTGATTACAGCGTCCTTTCCATCACACTGGCAATGCTTACAGGTCATTAAGTTATGGTAAGGTATGCGAAAAGACTTTTGCCGTGGGTGTGAGTCTGCAGAGGAAAAAGGATTCTTCGTCAACGCCCATCTCTTGCTAGAAGCACACTTAGGTTATTTTGCTATCCATTCCAAGTCAGTTTCACTGAGTTATCGTCCATTGACATCAAGGATATTGCAACGTTTATTAAACATTCATGCTGGTTTTCAGCATAGGATGGTTGTGCTTTTAAATTGTGCAGCCCTTGCACTGACCAATTTCTTCGAAGGGTTCTGATGGAAGTTGGTCAGTACAGTGACTCTCATCTGTCGCATCGCAACAGGCCGCTAGGCATGCTCAAGTGTGCTTTGGTAAACAAAGACACCACGGCGATCTAACATAACCTAACAAACTATAAAAAGATAGTCAAGACGCTACACTTCAGCCATATGATAGTGTGCCATAAATATTTCACATATTATTGGCAATAAATGTCAGACATAAATTAACACAGTGGTTCACCTTAAAACTATCAAAAGAAATACTGATTTGAGTTAATTGTCAGTTGCCCAAATAAACATATGATAACATTAAATATTTACTTTCCAATAATTTTTTTTTTTGTCCACATATGGTATATAGCAGGATATACTGGATTTGTTAGTAAAACTAATTAAGCACTTTAAATTAAAATAAAATATTAAAATAATAATAAATAAATATTATGTACATTTTTTTTTAATTACAGGAAATGTTACGCACAACATGTTGCATGTTACATGTTGCAACAAAAAATTTTACAAAAACAATCTTATTTTTTTATACTAAACTAAGCCCACCTTTAAATAACAGACGACTAACGCCACCACCACTGTTAGCATTACTTAATTGTTGTTGTAAAAGTTCTGCAGTTAAATTATAATTATTATTATTGTTGTTGTTGTTATCATTATTTAAAATATCATTTAAATTACGATTTAAATTCTTATTATTGTTGTGAAACATAAAATTATCAACATGATGCGGCTGTTGTTGAGGCAAATGCATTTTATATAAATGATGTTGCCGCTGTTGTTGCTGCTGTTGCAATTGTAATTGTCGCAAGTATTGTTGGTTACATGATATTGTTGATGTGGCAGTTGTTGGGGGAGCTGCTGTACGTTTAATATCTACGCCCTGTTCACGTAATTGTTGTTGCAAACGTTTACGTTGCACTAATTGTTGTTGCAACAATTGCAATTGCTGTTGTTGCAATTGTTGATAGTGGCGCAATTGTTGCAATTGTTGTGGTGTTAAAGAATGATGTTGTTGTTGCTCCGTAAGCTGATGAGATTGCCTCTGATAGCTGTTCTCTTTTGAAGATGAAGAGGCAGAACTATCACAGCCCGAGCTGGTACTGCTAGAATTTGAATTGGTTTTACCATTTATTTGATGCCAACGTTTTGGCGTCATAATGTTGTTGTTGTTGTTGTTGTTGTTCTCATAATTTATTATATTATTGTTGTTGTTGTTATTATTATTATTACTGTTTGTATTTATACAGCGTTTGCCCTGCATTTTGGTAATGTCAGCGAATTTCATTAAAAATGCCAAAATTAATAAGAACATTTACACTTTTGAATCCGTAGTATTAACGTCAGAGTTCCACACTCAGGTAATGTAATAATATTCACAATGTTGTTAATGTTTTATTTTTGATAAAAGAAAAACCTAAGACTTTTCGGTTTTTCAATTTCAAATGTTTACCATAAACATTGTTGGCTGTACTTTCTCTTTAAGAGTTGATTCAAAATGTTGCCCAACAATGTTGCTTAGCTTTGGTATTTATTTTTAGTATTTGTTTTTGTTTTTTTTTTTATTTTTCACGTTGTTATTGTTATTTTTAATAAAGTTCAATATATGTGTTCTTTTATAAAGAAGACCAATGCAAAGTTTTTTGTTGTCTATTTTTATTATTATTATTGTTGTTGTTGTATGCGGGAAGACTTGACTTATTTTTGGTTTTGAAATATTTTTGTTGCTATGCACTCACTTTCATTTCATTTCAGTTTCTGTTTTTTTTATTTGGAGATTATTTTAGGGTTTTGGATAGAGTATTTTAATACGATACGAAATAAAAAAAATATATTTTTCATTGAGTGTTATTCTTTCAGTCTTTCAATAAATTGTTTTTCTTTTATGTTTTTAGATTTTTTTTTTTTTGTTTTGGTTTTGTATTGAGTGCTTTAAACACTTTTTAGGATTTCAAAGTTGCTTTTATAAAATCTATAGTTTTTGTTTTTGTTGGAGAAAATATTAAAACGTTTAAAAATTACAAAATACTTCATATTTTAAATGTTTATTCTCAACAAGTTTTCTTTAGTCATTTTGTTTGGGAAACTATGACGTAAAAACAATTTCTCTAAAAACGAGCAACATTTTTTTAAATTTTTTCGTAAATCGCATCAAAAGTTTCAATAAAAATGAAAAAAAAAATTATTAAAATTAGACAGTGCCGATCTGTTGCAGAAAAAAAGAATTGATATGATCCAAAGGACCTAAGAATAACTTTTCTTTTTTTTTTTTTTTTTTTTTTTTTTTTTTTTGAAGTGTGCGTTTATTATTTCTATTATCGTAGAACTTACTACAATATACCATAATCACCTGTTTACTTCTTCGTCCTACACAAATACTACAGGCGGTCTTAACACATTTCAGGCCTTAACTTATTCACTTAATTGATCATTGTAAACCTTTAGTCAATATTACGACTTAGTTTCTCGCATATGTTGTGCGGGTTAATTTCATCCATTAGTTGTGGGACCTACAGTGACCGATTTTTGAGAAACTTTCCATGGCAATTTGGTTTTATTTACTTTCATAGTTTTTGCCAGAAATCTGCTGAGAGGAAATCACCCAATCTACTGAAGATGAGGTTGTATGAAGTTATGTTGGAAAGAGGTCGTATCAGATGAATACAGTATGTTTGGAATGAGTGTATCCTGGAGAGACCAGGTGCCGTCGAGAGGGAAATCTATAGGAAAGTTGTTATTAAGGCCAGCGACTGTAACAGACTACAACGTTAGTTAAAATAAAGTGAAGTAAAGCTAGAATGCACACCAGAAGTTACAGTGTTAATGGATGTTTGTAATTGTTATATGACCGCTACTGTAGGTCTGAAGGACCAAAAGATTGTAATTGTAATATGACCGCTACTGCATGTACGAAAGACCAAAGATTTTAATTGAATATGACCGCTATTGTATGTCCGAAGGACCAATTGATACTACTTTGCGGCTTTACGTAAATATTTCATGACAAAAAATTGTGTTTCTTTAAATAAATAAAGGAAAATTTGTTGCCATTTTTCATTTTATATTCATGAAGGCCATTAAAAATAAAATTTAAAGCTGTTGTACTACTTCTGCTACCACTTCAACAAAATTACCAACTTCAACTCCATAGTCCTTAATTATAATATTTTGCGCTCGTTTAGCGTAGAAAAATAGAAATTAATTTTGGTTTTAATTTTAAAAATGGAGAATTTATGGGTTTTTATTTGTAGTTGTTTTGCCTTCACCACACCACATCACATCACACAACACATCAAGTAGTATCGTTATGTTCAAGAAAATTTATGAGGATTTTTTTTCCATTTGAAAGTTTGTTTTTGTTTTTGTTTTCTTTTTTCCTTCAAACAAATATTGTTTTAATGTATAGGAAGAAAATTGCAAAAACAAAACAGAACAGAAAAAAAAAACAATTTTGAATACTAGAAGCGAACATTTCCTGTGTTTACCATGCGAGTGAGTAAGCGAATGTATTTGTGTACTTCACATTGCTAAAGACTGGCATTAAATTTAACCTTTTCATTAAAAGAAAAAATATGCAAAAAAAAATTGGAAAAAAAATGAAAATGAAGTGGTTTTCTTACGTTTTTCTTTTAGCCTATTTAGCGAGCATATAATAAATTTTAAAATTTTAAAACACACGTGAAAAAACAGAACAACTAACTCTACCAATAACAAGTACCACGTACAACTTTAGAGTTTTATAAACGACGAGAAAAAAGAATTTCTCGGCTTGTTTTTCTTTTTTAAGTAATTTATGGCTTTCAAATGCACAAAGGTTCGGCCAAGGCAATTATTTCTAAATTTGAAAAATAAAAAAAAATGCGAAGAAATAGAATATAAAACTAATGGATCAAAAGAAAATACACGTTAAAAAAGAAAAAGATAACAAAAAAAGAATTTCCACAGAAATGTAGAGAGGGGTAACCTACTATAAAATCCATGGAATTTTGGTCAGTATAAAACCAATTTTGACACGAGCTCTGCTATGCATTAATGAGATATGCCTACTTTGTTGAGTAACTATCTTGTCAATACCGGTAAGCAGCTAACCCTATATCGTCCTTCATAAGACCATGTATGTTAGGAAATAAAAAAAGATTTTCCACGGCTTTATAGTATTTTATTTTCATCTTTCACCTGACAAACAAACAGAATAACTTTAACGGCTACTATTAAAGGCCTGACAGAGGCATTTAGTGGTCAATGAGCAAGGTTGCTCACTAGCAGCGTTGCATGTAGCAACGACATACTGCTACCCTACCATTATAGAAACTACTGCAGCAAATCAAAACTCTATAGCCTCTGAACAACATAAACCAAAAAAATAAACACAAAACCGAATAAGAGTTTTGAAAAAATGCTTTTCTTAGCCCTAAACGAAGGAAGGAATTAACAAAGGTTCAAACCCAGGTAGATCATCTTCAACAAAACGAACTCTGAAAAAATGTTTCTTCTCCAGACTACCTTTCAGCAGATTTCTGGCAAAAATCTTGAGAGTAAATAAAATGCCATGAAAAAGTTTCTCAAAAAATCTGTCGTTCGGAATCGACTTTAACTATATGCCCCGCAGTCGTGTATAAAATTAACACTCACAATATAAGTGTTGTGAGAATGTAAATCGTAATCCAGACTGGAAAGTCTGTCCATGATGAAACGTCTTTATTAACGTCATTACAATCCTTTAGTTACGATTACAGCCAGACTCTTTATTAATTTTTGATGAGTGGCAAGACCACAGTTCAACATATAATCCGAACAACAGAACGACAATTAGGTAGTACAAGATTTTCCAGCAGACTGGCGAGAGAAGAAATTTTTTTTTGGATACCTGAGCTGAGGTTTAAACTACTGAACCCTGGTCGAATAAACCAATACACAATTCACAACATTACGGTGGCCAGACATTGATTAGCCAGAAGAAACTGAGAGAGAGCTTAGCTTGATTCTGTGCAACAAATTTACTCAAGTATTGCCAGATACTTTGGACTTTAATAAAATTCTCACTCATTATACGAATACCGAAAATTTTGAAGAAGAATATCTATGTGGTTTCTTTTTAATTTTCCATTGTATTTCGTTTTCAAAAGTATAACAATTTATTTTAAGAACAAATTCTTAAGAAAATTAATTTTCTATTTAAACTTGTTTAATCCCAAAACAAAGAAAAATAAAAAAGAAAAAGAAACGAAATCCATATTAATTTTATAATATTTTTGGTTCAAGTTTAAAGCTATTTAGAGGCGGTTTTGTGTGGCAGACAAATAGTCTCTTAATTTAATTTCTTAATTTTTCAATTTGTTTTTCTCTCTTTTCTTTTTTTTTTAACAACTAAAAATGGGACAAAGATTTGTCATAAAAAAAAAATTGAAAAATAAAAAAGAAATTCTAAACTGAAATGGTGAATTTTCATTTTTTTGGCATACGATAAGCACATTATAGCCGCGATATAATATTCGTTCAAAGGCAGGTGCTGGTTGTTTTCAAAAAAGAAAATAAAATTTAAAGAGTATCATAAAAAAAAAAAAATTAAAAATAAAAGAAAATATTGTAGAGATAAAACAAATGTTTATAAATATGAAAACACATTTCGTTTTTAATACAGAAAAACACAGAAGAAAAAAACAAAAAATATTTCAAATATGAGATCATTCGATGCTGTCAAATGAAATTTATTTGAGCACATTTTGAAATTGACTAAGAAAATAAGTAAAATTGGAAATTGTTTTATTTTGAATATAAAAATACAAGAACATACGATCTCATATAAATGATCTTAAAAGATGAAATATTTGTACTTAATTTTTAATAATTATTTCCAATCTATTTGGCCATGCTTTATATAGCAGGAGATCGTTATGTTCTCTTCTGAAAAACAGTGAAATTTACGAAACAATAGGAAACTCTCGTTGTAAATCTTTTAACATTTAAAAATAAAAATATTTTTAATCTACGATTTAATGTTTGTATATTTTTTATGGTGAATAAAAACAATTCTAATATAAATTTTACAAAATAATTAAAAGATGTAAACAAAACAAAACCAAAAAAAAATTCTTGGTTGACCGCGAGTTCAAAGAGAAAATAGACATTACCTGTAAGAATTATACTGCGTCCTGTTAATACACATACAAACATACATACACAATTAATTATTACAACCCTTTAGTTGGGATTACAACCCAGCGTCTCACATCACTTATGTTGTGTGTACTAATTTTATACATGAGTGGCGGAACCCACAGTTTAAAGTCGACTGCGAAAGACAGATTGTTTTGATAATACGTTTAATGGCCAATTTTTTTTTTTTTTATTTTTAAAATTCCTTTCCAAAAAAAAAAAAAAAAGAAATTTCTGCCAAAAATCTGCTGAAAAAAAATTGCTGAAGAAATATTTTTTTTTAATATTTCGCTTTGATTGAGATGTCTGATCTGGGGTTTGAACCAAAGCTTCTAATAAGCCAACACACTACCTACTAGAATTAGGCGACTATTTTCTTAGAAACATTAAGGGCCATTATTACAACTTGCCGTTAACTAAAGGGCGGATTTTAACTGTCAAATAAATTGTTTTTCGTTATTATAAGTGGCCAATAAGATGGAAGTAAGCGTTAAGCTAAAGGGAGGATCATCCTACCGGTAACTTTTAAAGTTAAGTTTATGCCTGAACTTGCCATATTATCCATTATTTTCAATATGGCAACTTGAACAAATGAACAAATACACCAAAAAAAAAGCCAGTCGTTGCCACTGCGTTAAAAAAACATGTTTAAGCAAACAGTTTTATCAGCATTACTTCGACACTGCCATACTTTTGAAAATGTTAACTTAATTTTATCTGTAAGTTGTAATAACGAAAATAAGTTAAAGGTAACTTTACAGTTCCCTTTAGCTAAAGGTACCTTTAACTAAAGCCAAGTTTAACGGCAAGTTGTAATAATGTCCCGAAGACGTAAAAGCTTTTGGAATCGATTAGACTATTTAAATATCACAATAATAAACCTAGAATTCAATTTAAAAGAAATCAAATAAAGCCAAGACCGATAGCGTCATACTCATAACCTAACCTTACATTCTAAAAAACAAATAACTTTTCGATTAAATTCCACTTTAAATTTTCTCTTTAAACTTTACAAAGAAGCTTCCATTTTGTTTGAAATTTCGATTTAAAGGACATTAAAGCAGAAAAATAAATTTTCTTTCGTTTATGTTATCGAAACAGGAAAATGCGCATTTGGGAATACAACAAAATGACAACACAGTCACAACAATTTCTGCCAGCAGCAAAAGGAAAAAGCTAAAGAGCTAAAGGCCACAAAAAAACGACTTGAGATAAATGATAGAAAAGAGAATACAACAACAACAAAAGAAAAAAAACTGTAGACAGACATGTTATATATCCTTCTACGCCTTCTCCTCCTTATGTCTCCTTCTGTTTCCTTTCTTCTTTTTTTGTTTGCGCCCTTTATAAGAAGCAACAAAATAAATGAAATCATCACAAGAATATTAAAAACAAAATGAAAGAGAAAGTTTTTCCATTATATACCCCGAATGAAAAAAAAAACATAAAATATGTGATAGACGAGAAGAAAAAAAGAAAATTTCTTAATGAAATTCATTTTCATTCCCATTTTTTTATTTTTTTTTTTTTTTTTTTTTTTTTTGAAAAAAAGTCAAATTAATGACTTGCGAAAAAGAAAAAATAAAGTAAAAGGGATTGCAGTGCAGCTACTTAAAAGGACCAGAAAAAAGGACGAAAAGTAAATAACAAACAGAAAAAGGGATTTTAAATAAAAATGCATTAAAAATCTTTCATTGTTTTAAATTGTAAACATTTCAAGATATTTTATGGCATTTTATTAAAAATTATATTTTCAGTATTATTTACGGGAATTGCAAAAAAAAAATTAACTCCTCCAATAAATTAACTTATAACATCGAAGTGAGAAGGTCAAAAAACTTTCAAAACAAATGAATTAATTTTTTTACTTTCATAAAAGCATTCTTTAATCACTCGTATGAATACATTTTATAATGCGTAAAATATTGCAAACAGAATTAAAGCGAAGAGCGGTATTATTACAGGATTCCTGGTTAATACATATGTGTGTGTTAGTGGGTGGTATACACGAGCTCAGTGCATTCGCAATAATGCTTGGGTAAGAAACATGTGCAAGAAAACAACAATAAAATATTGTATACATGCACACGAAGTGAGTTAACGACTCAAAGCAAAACATACATGCAAACACACACAATAATAAAACAAGAGACAGATTTTTAAAGGTATTAACATTATATTTGAGCATAAAAATGTAGAATGTGGGATTCATAGTAGACAACCTATCTTTTACACATGGTTTGTATCTTTACTAAATTATATCTGCAACACTTGATTATTCATTGTGGTCAAAGCAAAGCAAAGGGGACCTGCATAGATAGCTCTTAATTCGTTTGATACATACATAATTGGCCATTACAACCCGTTAGTCAGGATTACGGCCTAGCTTCTCACACCACTTATGTTGTGTGTGTTAATTTTATACATGAGTGGCGGGACCTGCAGTTTAAAGTCGACTCCGAACGACAGATTTTTGAGAAACTTTTCATGGCAATTTTATTTACACTCAGAGCTTTTGCCAGAAATCTGTTGAGAGGAAGTCGCCGAAGAAATATTTTTTCATATTTGGTTTTTTATGACTGACCGGGGATTCGAACCCTGGCCTTTCGTCTAATAAGCCAACACACTACCTACTAGACTACGGCGACTTCGTTTGATAGTGAGCTAATATTTTCTGAAATATCTGAGGCTAAAATTTTCTTCCAACAAATTGAAGGAAAGTATTGCTTTTGCCGCCTTGCTTACCAAGTCTTGCCCAACGTTTAACTATCGTTTGTTAATCAATGTTAATCAATGTGTGTAACGATCTAAGCGTGATAGTGTGCTTTAAAAAATAAAATAATATGAGAACATAACATTGCTTACGATAACAAATACTTCAAAAACAGTAATTTTTAAGTAACCTTAAAGAGAATTCTCAAAGTAAACTCAAGATGAAGCTGCGTACAGTGAGTTGCTTAGTGTAACAAACATCTCTCTATACTCTATCTCTTTTCTAAGGGACACAAAAAAAGAAAAAGCAATATATTGCTAGTATAACGCCTTTCCTAAAAAGCCTTTCCCTTTACATTTATAACAATCTCTGCAACTAACAGGATAGTCACGTTTAGAAGCCACATACCAACAAGGAAACACGTTGGCTACGTGTGCATGCCTTTACCCATTCTTGTTGCTTGAACCCCCAAAGAAAATAATTTCCATTATGGTTATCATAATGGCCACCTACTGATAAAGAAGAAAAGCTTGTAAATATTTAATATTTCTTAACCGAAGATGTTCTTTTTCTTCAACATTTTACTCTTTTAAATAGCTGGCCAACGTGTTGGTATTTATTTATGCTTCTGCTGTACTGGATAAACAAAAAAAATCATGGCAGAATAAAAGCATTTTCGTAGAAAAGAGAAAAGAAAACAACAACAATAATAATAGCAAAGTTTTATTTTGACGCAATATAGCAATCGTAGTTGTTGTTACAATAACAATGCAAAAGTAAAAACAGAGAACCCAGTCATGTGTTAAAGTTTAGATGGTTAAAGAGCCCTTTTGAAATGGCGAATGCCATTCCGCACATAACGCATACTACGGGAGACGTTTACGCGCGGTATACAACGAACACATGCAACTAACTCTGTGTGTAACAATTCAAGATTAAAGAGAGAATTTTCTTCTTTGAAAAAACAAAAACCAAAAAAAACCCCCCGTTAAGTATACGACGCACTGGCTCATTGGGTGGTTGAGTGTTTAGTTGGCTGTATTTGGCAGCTATACGTAGTATAAGGATTAGAGGTAGGTGGCGTCTGTCATTAAGACTTGTTAAGAATGATAACAACAACAACAACAACATGTTTACTTGGTATCAAAGAATGAAAACAAAGTTGAAGTAGTTGCAGAGTAGGAACAGTGCTTTAATTTTCTTTTATCTCCGACTTAATTTTTTTCTCTCTCTGTCTTACTTACTCTTCTTTATTTCGTTGATCCTAACAAGACAACTATTGTCTGGAAGTAGTTTTTCTTCTACTTTCATTGCTCTCTCCTTCTTTACTCATCTTTTACAGGCATCTTTAGGGAAAAACATGAAGTGAGTTAAAGTTAAAGTGTGAGCTTCTGAGCGCAGTAGACAACAATGGAAAATAAAATTTACGTTCATTATTAGCTGCTGGCACAAACACAATTCATCGAATTCATTCCGGCAATTCTATTCTATTTTAAGGTGTTGGTTTGCGGTTGAACAACGATGAACGACAAAATATGTTTTCCTGATAGTTTTCATCATCACCACAAGCCAATTATGAAAGTTCAATTTATTTTTGGAGGTTTTGATAATCGAAAGAGAATGAAATAAAAAAGGAAACTCCAAATACGATAACGATGGATGACATTTTAATAAATGTCAGATTGAATTTGAAAATGTTTTTAAATTTAAGGCTTAAAAAGTGAAAAGAAGGAATTTTTAAATTATGAACATAGAAGAGCAAAGCATTGATTAAGTTTAAGGATTCTAATGCTATGGATTGAGGCTTTTCATACCAGGTAGGACGAATTTTGTGGAACGGAAAACGAACTATAGGGCAAGATATATCCATTTTCACTGATGGTGGCACTGAGGCCTTTTCAAAGGATATCAGGCTGAAACTTAATATAGATTGAACAGAAATCAAGCGTTTTTCGTTCAGAGAAATTGACTGTTTTGAAG
>QOCX01000062.1:569421-600571 GCA_005959815.1 Sarcophaga bullata
TTAGGGCATGTGCCCTGTGATTGTTACTTTAACATATCATAACTTGTGTTCCTAATGTCAATAATGATGAGCCACATAATCACTCCTATACATACATACATACATAAGTGGTCATTACAATCCATCAATCAGGATTACGACCTTCCTTTTCACACCACGTATGTTGCGTGTGTTAATTTAATATATGAATGGCGGGACATGCAGTTTAAAGTCGATACCGAAAGACAAATTTCTAGAGAAACTTTTAAATGGCAATTTAATTTACTCTCCAGAGTTTGTGTCAGAAATCTGCTGAAAGGAAGTCACCGAAGAAATATTTTTTCGCATTTTGGGCTTGTTGGAGATTTCTAACCTAGGGTTTAAACCTTGGAGTCACAACCAGACTATAGCGACAACAACCACCCCTACACAGTCTCTGTAATTCTTGAAGCAGACTATGTCACACACAGAAATTTGCAGACCGAAAGTCATGCCCAACGGATAAAGTTAAGTTCTAATTCTCCCCTGATCCAGTTGTCATCAGTAGAACCGAGGCAAATTCGTTATCTTCAGTCCTGTAGTTTTATCCAATCGGAGGCGGTACTGCGACTAACGTAAACGTAAAACGTAAACTATCAATATAGGTCCTGATAGGAAATCTGTTTACCTATTAATAGAACTTCAGTCTGCCCCAGAACTGAAGCCTATTGATGTTCAAATTTTTAAAAGTTCCTGAAGGAGAAACAAGGTATTGGAATATCTGAGAAAATCTTTTAAACAATCGTACAACGATAACTTCATACTCAAGATAAGATAATGAACAGATGACTTTAACGTAGCCAAAACAATCAAAGATTCAAAGATCAAAGTAAACAAAACTGTACTAAGATCTCCTGTAAGAGGAATAAGTAAAGCACCACACTCAACAGTAGTATAATAAACAAAAATCTGTGTTCACAGGCAAATAAGCAAACATTTCAAATGCTTATTTCCATTTCATTTCATTTCATTTATTTGTTTCGCATTAATTATTCCGAAAAGAAAAAATATGGCAGTGATAAAGAACGCCTACAAAAGAACACTAAACAGCGCATCCTCTTTTTTTTTTGACATGAGTTAGTTGGTTTTAAAAACATTTTGCGTGTTAAAGCGAGTGTCGATTAAAAATAAAATGAAGAAAATAAGATTCCAACATAAAACCTTAACTGTTCGTAGTTTTTTTTTTTTTGCACTCACTAATGCGTGTTTTCCAGTGCTTGGTGTACTGATTTAAACAGCGTAAATAAAGATGAATGTGTCATGTTATTTTAAAATACAGTTGTTGTTAAAAGTCAAACAATGCCTTTTAAAAATCATTTTATTCAATATCCATAGTAAATATAATTTTATAATGCACTGTAATTTTGTGTTGTCGATTAAAAATAGAAGAAAAAAAAACAAATTGCAAGCATGAGATCATTTTCTGTAAACAATAACAATAACATCTTCTTCTTCTTTCTTTCTTTTTATAACCCATGCTAAGAAAAACAGCAACAACAACAACAACAACAACATTAGGAACAGCAATAGCAATAAAAGATTTAGTAAATGTTGCAGAACACAATAAATTTATTGATTTGCAAATGCAACAACCACATACAAGTACTATTACTTGGTACTTGTGGTAGGGATAAACGAAAAGTACCAAAGTTTTTCATACACACACACACACACACACACATGCTCACAATACCACATCATCAATTGCCTCACGAGGCATTAACAACAACGAGAACATCGTGCATGAAACCGAAAAATCTTGTATTTCAACAAATTGCATTGCATTTGGGAGCCGACTTCCATTTGTAGAATACTTATGTGTTGTTTGTTGCGTGTTGTGTTAAAATTGTTGCAACATTATGCTCTAGTATTACCTGTCACATTCACTAGAAATGTAATGGAACTGTACATGAAGCAAAAAAAAAACATTTGCACACAGCGAGTTTGACATGTGCAGATGGTTGCAGTATGGACTTAACTAAGCCGTTTGATTCGTACGTACAGGCGAGTGGCGATACAAAAGCAAATAAACATTGACAGCTAAAATCTTAAATGCGGTTTATTTTTATAAGAACTGAAGTGAAGTTTTACAAAGCAAATGAAAAGGTAGAAAAAGAAACTATTTTTAAGATTCCAAGAAATTAAGGAATGACGAAGTTACAGTGAGTTGCGAGAGAGAAAAAAAGGGAATTGAAATTTTTAAGGAATATGTCTGGACGTATACAATGCGTATAGTGGGGATTATTAAATGTGGAAAGAGTTATAAGACTGAGAAAATAGTCATAAAATGGCCTTAAGATCACTGCCCCAAAACTGATGCCTTAGCTGATGTCAAAAGCCTACAAAAAGCCCTTAAATTTCGAAAAGATGCATCAATTTTGCACCTAGGTCTTTTCAGAAGGTGAATGGGGATCTATTCTCTGGCATAAGAAGCTGAAGTAAATCGATCAAATATGGGATCATATTCAAAGCACCTCGAAGGACATAACCATTACAATTTCTTCTCTCAAGCTTCCCAAACTAGCAGGTGATATTATGAGCTTCTGTTTTCTAGTTTAAGCGTAGAGATGCTACCAAACTAGCTGCACCACTCCAGAATTAGGTATATGAGGATAAGATTTAACCAATCGCCGTTTAATCACCGATTTTGAAGGCACAGAAATGTTACTGCAATGGAACAATAATTGAACCAGCTTGGTAAAGAAAAACCGTGTCTACCGTAGTGAGTTATTTCAAATGAAGTACAGAAAAGACGAAAATATTTTTGTATGGATTTAGAAACTCTCCTGATCCCTACCTCTAACAAAAGATAACATGATACCGAACATCCAAGACTGATCGCAAAGTTTCACGACTTGGGAATGAATAGGACTTAATCAACAGCAATTTTTTACCACTGCACTTAACACATATTCTCAGAGGGTTGTGTATACAGAAAACGACAGACGGAACCGCTATCAGCCTAGAATCTGCTTCAATAGACCACTTAGTTACTTGACTAGAAACACTTTGTTAAAGAACTTAAAACAAAATAAAGAAAGAATATAGGGGAGATACTTTGTGACAATTCTGTGTTACTTGAAGGAACATGAAAGAATTAAAAACAAGCTTGAAGTGGACAAGAAATAAACCACGTTCAAAACTCTCAATAACGGCATTATCCCTAAAAACAAAAATATTTTTTTTTCTTCATAAATATTTCCATCCTTACCCACTGTGCCACCTGATTACACAAAAAGGTAAAAACTCCATGGAACAGAAAATCTATGAAAACATTGAAACAAAATAGGCCGCATATTGGAAACAAAATCACATGAAGAAATAGATTTTATGTAGATATGTATGTATGTATGTACGTTTTGTTGTTGTTGTTGTTGTTATTTTCATTATACTAGTTTAGCATGTACACGTATGTATGAAACGGAACCGAACCAATATGTTTTTTTTTTTTTTGTAATTTGCATAAGAAAAGAAGCGTGCAATAATAATTTTAGAACCAAAAAAAAAAAAAAAAAAATAATGAAAACAACAGAAAATGAACAAAATGAGCATAAAAATACATAAAATACGAAAACAAATAGCAGAGAGAGGAAGAAAATCATTTGATTTAGAACCATGAAAAATAAATACAAAAAAAAAAATAAAAAAAAAACAAGAAGTTCAATCACATTTTGAACTTTTGATATTTCAAGAGGAGCAAAAAAAAAATGACGTAAGATATCGGGCGCTACTTAATAAACAATGGGAAAAATTACGTGCATATTAGAGGTGGTATAGCGTGGGTACAGTACAGTGTTATCAATACCGTGAGATAAACAATGTTTAAAGAAAAAAAATAAATAAATAAAGTAGGATCCTTTTAAGTTTAGTTTTTTTTTTTATTCCTTTTATTTACTATGCTGAGGAAGAAGGAACTTCTTGTTATGACAGTTCAATTAGTTTTAATCTCAGTTTAACCTGATTCTTTTGTTATACGAATTCTTATAATATTTTTAATAAATATTGTCTTAACACACATAAAGGCAGATGGTGGATTACAATGTTATGTTTACTAAAGAAAAAAGACACAAGATTAATGGGAAAGTATGCCAATCTTTAGAAACAATACATAAAAAATCCTTAGAGCAATGCAAATTTAAAAGCGGGCAAATATAGTTGGGTCGTAAACAGGATAGTAAGGCTTATTCTCTGTATAGATTATCCTCCTCAAATGTCATCCTCTCTGGCAAGTGCCACACGCTGCCTATAACAGTCGAGGATTGATGACCGAACAGAGAATTTTAGAGAATTTTTTTTTTTTTAAGAATTTTACGAGTGAAAATTTTCTTTACAGGCCTTAAATATTCAATCATGTTTCTAGTAGATATTAGTCTTACTAAGCATCTAGTAAGACTGCACACTACGTTTAAAAATAAAGGACAAGAAGTAGCAGAAAGTAGCTTAAATTGCTTACAAATGATTTGATAACAATTTCCAAAACCTCTTTATAAAACTCTTTCCTATTGTGATGTCTATGTAACTTTAAGTAAACTTTCAAAGAAGGTGGCGATCCTGAGGTCTTCAGTGAAGAGATTCGTCGTCTTCACATCTCTTAGTTGTGTGTGCCATTACTCATCGACTTCGAGATGAACAACTTTCAAAAGCTACAATCTTCAAATCACTGAAACTAGAAGAAGGCAATTTGCAAGCGTCCAAAGACTCATCGAAAATACAAGCTGACTGAACAAACTTGTACCCTTTCTATGACCATAGCCCACGAAAGGAGTTTGGCTTGATTCAGGAATTTTTCTGTAATCTAAACAGTTCGCAACAACAGCGCAGAAGGTGGGAAAATGGCCCTTCCTGCTCTATAAAGTGGTCATTTATCACATCGATAGCAATGTTAGCAATTAAAATCAGGTTTCAAAAGATAACGGAGGCTATATACCCCCTTTGACCATCCTTCTTAAGTTGCTGCGCCAATCATGTACTTGTTTGTGGATATGAATTTAAATATCAGTATTGCTTAGTTAATAACTAAACTAGATATAGCTGGATTGGATTCAATCTTGTGGATCCTAATTTAATGCATTTTTTCTAAAAAGAAGCTAAGTTGGCAAGGGATAATAGGGGATTGCTTAGTTGACCTATAGTAATAGTAAAAAGTAGGATCAGCGGTAATAGTGGATTTGTTTAGTTGGCCTATCATATTGATGGTGATTTCGCCTTTATCCATCGATATGGACTCAAATATCAGTCATATCATTAAAAGAAAGCACCCTGCTTACACTTGACTTACTTCTTGTCAAGAGACGCTAAAGCGGAGCTGGTCCTTAAAGCAGCCGATTTCTAGTTCTTGACAGCAAACTAGATACGCCATGGTAGGTAGATAACATATTAATCTAATATATTTGCAAATGTCAAATGGTAAATTTCGTTTAGGGATTCTTTCCCTTATTTTCATATCGGATAGAAACAGATTATTTCCTAAAAAAAAAATGCGAAGAAAAAAAGAACAGAAAATTCAATAATGAATTAAAAAGTTTTCTTTTATTTTTTATTTGTAGTTTTTATATTTTGTAACATAAAAAAAGCGTTTTGTTTTTACCGAAATAGTAAAATAATATCACAGTTCAATGTACTCGTATTTGTTGGCCTATATTGCGTACACCACCATCACCACACCACACCACCACCACCCTTGCTATATCAAAAGTGATGTTGCAAGTGTAGCATCTTAGAATACGATTATAATAAATAAAATAACAACAACAACAACGCAACTCTTTTTTCTCGATTCGTTAAAAGAAACATAAAAGAAGAATGGAGTGCAACTTTATGTTGTATTTGCCACGTTTTCCTATTTTTTTTTTCCTTATACATTAACCCTCCCTCCAAAGAAAAGCATCAAAAAAAAGGAAAAATAAAGGCTATGGGCACTTGTGCTGGTAATGGAAGCAATAGTGGCAGCAATAGTAAGTAAGAATAGGATTTTTTTATGGCCGATATGGCATTATGTTGTGGTGGTTGAATTTTATGTTCTTTATAGGAGGAGTGTGGAGTACAAGGCAACAAGCAAGCACACTTGCTTTCAGATGAAGATGCCAAGAATTGAGAAGTAAAGAAGAAGCACTTATAAAGTTTGCCAAATGTTGCACATTTAAAATGGTACAATATGATATGCAACAACAACAACAATTTGAATTTTATTATTTTTATTATTATTGTTGTTGTTGTTGTTGTTGTTACTGTAAGGTAAGTTAAAATGTAGAATAGAAATTGCGCCAAAAGAAAAAAAAAATCATTTCAATTCGAATTTTTATTTTTACTTTCATGTTGTTTTGCTCTTAAAAAAGAAACCTAAGAAAAAAAGAAGAAGAAAAAAAAGATAAATGTTTCAAATTGCTACAAGTTGTGGGCTGTACTCGTAAAATGTTTACATTTGCCACTCTACACTCTACTGCACTACACTATGCTGCACTACTATGTTGCATGTTTCATATCACACATTAGATGACTATTTATTAAAGAAATTAAAAAGAAAATATTTTAATTTTTACTACAAAATTACAAGCGATAAATGCTCTTAAAAGAAGGCAGTGATGCACACACACAGCCAACACATAAAGGGGGGAGTGTGTGTATAATTTAAGCACTGTTGCATATTATTTTCTATTAAAAATTGCCGCAAATTACATGGAGAATATCTTTTTTTTTATTTTCTTGTGTTTTGTGTTTAATGGTAATAGAAAACAATTTAAAACAATTAAAGAAAATTTCATTTTCAAAAAAAAACCCTCTTTTTAATGAGGAGGATATTTTCATTTGAAGAAATGAGGGTACTTTTGAACTGAAATTATTAATTACAATAATTTTATAAAAAAAAAAGTACTTAATTTAAGACAATTAGTGAGATAGAAATGGATCATTAAAGGTTGCCTAATTGCTTCAACATAATTTAAAGTATTTAATTAGTAAAGATTTGTCATCAAAATTATTTTGAACTGTGATTCTCGTTACCTAAAAAAATAAAAAAGTACTAAAGTACTTTAATAAAGAAAAAATGGAAACAAAACATCGTTATGAATTGAACTTTAGTTCATTTTAGAATATACTAAAATATTGCCTCATTTTCTGGTACTAAAGTGTACACAAAATTTTTAAGCAGCTCTTAAGGGAATACTGTGCAACAAATTGAAGTACTTTTCTGGACATGACCTAGAAATTACGTTTTCTTATTTCGTAAGTAGGACCACATACGTATGGTAGGTATCTGAATAAGAACCAAGCATCACAGCAGGAGTTACTAATTTAATTGGCCGCAACAACCCCTTAGTAAGGATTACAACCTAGCTCCGCACACCACTTATGTATGTTGAGTGTGTTAATTTTATACCTGAGAGCCGAGACATACTGCATATTGTCCACTCCGAAAGACTGATTTTAGAAACTTTTAATGGAAATTTTATTTTACTCTCAGAGTTTATGCCAGAAAACTACGCCGAAATCACCAAAAAAAAAATCTTTTTTCTTATTTCGTTTTGCTCAAGATGTCTGACTCTGGGGTGGAACCACGGACTCTCGTCTAATAAGCCATCACACTATCTACTAGACTACGAAGACTTGTGGTTAGAGATCTTTTATGTGAAACACACAGATCATATGCGCTAATCACCAGTAATGCGATGTTGTATAGTCGTCGTTACGACAGGCCAGGAAATCAACAGCATTACAGCCAAAACAAAATTTGAGGAACAAACTCCACCTTTTACAAAAAAATTCATAGAAATTCATAGATGAAAATTGAAAGGTTGTGAAACTTGAGATATTATTACCGAAGTTGAGGATATAGAAAGCATAGATAAGGAATAATCACAAGTTTTTTTAAAAGGTGAATAAATTAAATCTTGTAGCAACTGCTCGTAAGGGTAAAACAGTTTAGGGCCATTATTACAACTTGCCGTTAACTAAAGGGAAGATTTTAACTGGCAGATAAATTGTTTTTCGTTATTATAAGCGGCCAATAAGATAGAAGTAAGCGTTAAGCTAAAGGAAGGCTACCGGTAACTTTTAAAGTTAAATTTATGCCTGAACTTGCCATATTATCCATTATTTTCAATATGGCAACTTGTAACATAAGCAAAATGAACAAATACAACAAAAAAAAGGAGCCAGTCGTTGCCACTGCGTTAAAAAAAACTTGTTTAAGTGAAGAGTTTTATCGGCATTGCCCCCACACTGAAATATTTTTGAAAATGTTAACTTAATTTTATCTGTAAGTTGTAATAACGAAAATAAGTTAAAGGTAACTTTACAGTTCTCTTTAGCTAAAGTTGCCTTTAACTAAAGCCAAGTTTAACGGCAAGTTGTAATAATGGCCCTTAAACTATCTCTCTGACACCTCTTCCAATGCATCTACTAAGGGAAAGCAGAACTTATACGACACTCTGTCGGCCTCCGAATGTAGAGAGAGAAAAATTTCGGTAGAACATAAAATCGTGTTTCACAAGTCGGCAGAACGAAAACTTCTTTCCAAATATCTCAGTTCCTGTAGTTTGAGTTCTTCATAACGAAGTACATACTAATAAAAGTCGATAGAAATTATATTTAAAAATTATTTTAACACACCAGCCTAAGTCAAAATATTCTTTTTAGAAAGCACAAGACGTTTTCTATCATTTAAATATGAAGAATATCTTCAATGTTTTAATATAAAGAAAGACTAAAAATATTGAAATTTAGAAATACCACAAGAAATAGCAAAAGTGTTAAGCAACAAGTACAAGTAAATTAAGAGAAGAAACGAGACTCGAAGAGTTGCATGCGTAATTGTATTGGCAATTACGAAATCAATTTATTTTTAAATTTAATTTCATTTTTTTTTTTTGCTTTTGATACACAATTTACTATTGATTTTTTTTCTTTGTTGCTGATTTTCATTATTTAAATCTTACAGTTGTTTGCTAAAGAAAATTTTTGCATAAAATGCACGCAAAAGCATACGTAACGATGCATAGAAATCAAAGGAAAAGAAATCGAAAAAAAGAAAAGAAAATACTTGAATAAGAAAAAAAACAATTCAAATGTTATTTCTTTATGGTCGGCCTTAATGCATAGATTTTCTCTCTTATTCTTCTTCTTCTGCCTCTTCTTAAACGTTACAATCAACAAAAAATCATCCTGTGCTGGATTTACCATGCATTTACTTACATTCGAGATACAATGCGGAAATTTACAGATGCTGTAATGAAATGAAATGAATTGAAATCAAATACCGAAACCGATATAAAAAAAACAAGCAACAAAATTGGTTTTCGATATCGAAAACAGAAGAGCAAAGAATTTATAGGAACTAAATTTTTATCTTTGCGTTTTTTGAAAGGCTAAATAAACATCAAAGTCCACCAACTGAACGACACCTCTCCCTCCCTGTTCTCTACATGTATGTATGTATGCTGATTGTATTTAAATTGGGTGAAACGAAGAAAAAAAAAGCGTTTTTTTTTTCGAATTTATTTGTTCATTGAACATCGTAAACGGTTTTGTCTGTTTCGATTTTGTTTACATTTACTTGGTGAGTACAAAACAAAAAGAAAGAAAAAAAAGCTTTTTTTTTTATGCTGAAAAATGTTCTGCTTTTTTGGGTGGTAATTTTAAATTAATCGTTAAAATATTTATAGAAGCACCAACAAAAAAAATAATTGTACAAAGAGGATCGTTACTTCCAATGCACCAGCACAGGCTACCCAGGAGGTCATTTCATATGCAAAATAGAATTTTGAAAAAAAAGAAACTGTTTTGCTATTGCTTTGGAGTATCTTTGGGAATATTCCCCAAATAAATTGGAATTTGATCTTTAAAGAATGTCCTTTATGAGTCATATTAACCGAATACCATATTTCCTTAAGTATTGTTCAAACCGAATTGCTTAAGCATACCTGCTGATAGACAGTTTTTGATATTTACAAGACCATCCGTTGGTCTTTTTACTTATCCAAATATATGCAAAGCTTTAAGAAACCATAGAATAGAAACTAATAGGAAATCCTTTTTTTTTGGATCGAAAAAAATTGAGAGAAGATGGCGTGATGTAATGGTTGATGAGGCTAACAACAAAACACAAGCGTCCTAGGTTCGCTTACTGCAGAAGGCAAACAATTGGTTGTAATGGATTTTAAAGGCTAAGATGCCACAGTTTTCGCCTATAAAAGTAGTCTAAAACTCATCTGACTCCTCTAGAAAGGATACGTTATCAACAAATATCACAGGAAGATCAGGAATCGATGTCCTGGGGAGGAGTTTTACTTACTGATCAAAATGTTTCTTGATACGATATTTGGCAACCCTACGCTATCATTCTAGGCCATGCTATTTACGTAATTGAATATTAGAATCGTTTTGTCACGGCTATAACCTAGCTTTTTCACACCAGTGTGTATTAAAGTCGACTCCAAATGACAGAGAAACTGAGAAACTGTTCATTATTTATGCTCAGAGTTTTTGCCAGAAGACTTCTGAGGCAAAGTCGCCGAAGAAATATTTCTTCGTATTTCGTTTTATTTCAGATGGCTGAGTTAGGATTTGACACACCACAACACTCTACCAACTTACGATGGTAGATGAAAAACTAGCAGTAGAAAATATCAGTAATTGAGCTGAAAACAAATCAGAGTGTAAACGCTTTCCATAATACCATTGACTTTATATCATTAGACGCTTCAATTACAGGAATTATCAAGAACTGTATTGAGTGTCTATACTAGAGTGTAGCGAATACGTTGGCTTTACCAGAGGGATTATAATGTATTTTGATTCGAAAGAAAATCCATTCGAATAGTACGCAGTAACGTATTTATAATGCCCCGAACTAAGAACTAAGATCAAGGCCTTGTAGCTCTCAACTGAGGATTTTTTTATTTGCTTACTAATATAGATACAAAATAATATCCCTTAGTGGCGATAGCTACCTACATGCCTAGGTAGACGCTAGGTTTCAAGCTTAGCAACCTTTATTAATTATCAATTATTATGAACCATAAAATGTGTGTAATTTCCAAACAAATATAAAATTGCTTATAAAGTGTACAATAATTTCTTTTATATTTTCTTTTCCAATAATAATAAGTTATTTATAACTGAACAAGTAATTAAAATGAATAATCTTATCACAAATGACAATAAAAAAAACAACAACAACAACATCGAAAACAAATCTGTACTCTGAACTTTATCAGTGAACAGACTTAACGCCTTAAAAGAGACAGCATTACAGTGGCAGTAGTACGTGACGAAGAAAAATAAAATTAAATAAAGAAAATAAAGAAGAAAATTTTATTTTAAAGTTTAAAAGTTTATTGTAAACACCGTGAAGATTGAAAGGAAATTGTTCATTTTAAGTTTCTACTACCTGCTCAAACATATGATTCTGATCTCTACTGTCCACAATTAACAAGAAATTCAATAGGAGCGACCTAAACTGATCAACAGAAAATATCCTGCGTTCTATCATGATAAGGTCAGGCCACGCACATATGTATGTATATGATCTACCAGAAGCTGAGAGAGCTTGGTTGGGAATTTTTAATGCTTCGCCTATTTAGCACGGATATTGTTTATATTGGGTACTTAAAATTATGCTTTTAAAGATGAAATATGTAAGCAGCATACAAAATTTATTATTGAAATTGTAATAAAAGTCAAATAGAACACAATATATGCTTTTAAGGACAAAATATAACCTTTCAAACATTTAAAAATAATAATAATTGGAATAAACGCTAGTCTGCTCTTACGTACATAGGAAATTAATATGCAATATAAGCTTTAAAAAATAATATTAAAAACAAGAAGTGAAAATGTAATTAAAATTTTGCTGAATTCACCTTAAACAATTCAAGTAGATTAGAATATGATATTACAAAAAAAAAAAATATAACATAATATGCCACCATAAACAATAAAAAATAATAATGAAAGCAATTAACCAATAATCTGCTGTTGCAGAGAATATATTAAGAAGATATGCTTTTAAAAATCATCCCTTAAACAAAAAAATATGTGACGCTTTTTATATAGAATATACTACGAAAATAGAATATACTTTAAAAATCATGTAGGCAAAAATATGCTCTTCTATAAGTGACTTTAATTAGAACTAAATACATTTTTTAATAGAAAATATGCTCTAAAAATTACTACATTTCATCCAAAAAAATATATATGTGATATATAATATGCCTTTATATAAATTATACTATAAAAATATGCATGTATGCAAAAATATGCTCTTTATACATTACTTTAATTAGAACTAAATACATTTTTTAATAGAAAATATGCCTAGTATATGCCTTTTATATAAAAAATACTACGAAAATATGCATGTATGCAAAAATATGCAGAAAAAATGCATTTTTTTAATATTTTGAAAGAAGAAAGAATAAAGAAGTTTTATGTTTATGACAACATAATAATAAATGTTTAAAGTAATTTCAGAAACTTTTTCTACTAATAAGGCTACGGCTACATAAGGCTAAATCTACAGAGTTTAATTCAAAACAAATTAAATGCCCTTGAATTGAGAAAAAAAAAGGTGTTAATAATTGTTTATTTAAAATAAACAAATTTCAATGATTTTTTTATTGTATAAAGACTTTTAATATAAACAAATTACAATTTTTATTATAAATATTTTTCATTAATTATGTGTTGAAAATTTTATTTTGCAAATGACTAAAGAAAACTGGAGTATATCTTGTTTTTTATTACAGAAAACAAATATAAGAATACACTAAATATTGAAATTTCTAATACGTATATAAATAAATAAATAATAATAATAAAAAAAAAAGATTTACCAAAACTTTTAATCAAAGAAATATGTTTTTAACATATATTTTTTGAGTTTTTCTTTTTTTATATATAAAATAATCCAAAGATTGTAGAGGAAGAAAGAGAAAAAATTTTAAATATTAATAGGAAAACATTGTTATCGGGAAGAAAACATATTTCGCGTTTCAAAAAAAAAAAATAGTCGTGTTTAATACTTAAAAACACATTTCACAGTTCACGCACGGGATTTTTTCAAAGGGTTTTTAAAATATAGTTTTTTAATTTTATTATTATTCAATTATAATTTTTTTTATTTCTTTAACTATTTTTCTTTTATTAATTAAAATATTTTTTTTTTGAATATTTCCTATTTTTTAACGGAAACTGCGTCACATTATTTCATATTAAAATTTTACTGTTACAAACAAACAGAGAGACACACTCACAGATTTTATTTCTATTAATTTTTATTTTTCTGTTTTTATTTTACTTTATTACTATACTCTCTTTCAGAAACAAAAACAAAACAAAATATTCTATATTCACGGTCATTTATTTATTTGCGAATAGTTGTTGTTATTGTTGTTAGTTTTTGCTTTTAATTTTTATCACTAATTTCTTGTTGTTGTGTTATTATGATAAATTCCATTATTAATGATTTATTGTTATTGTTGTTTTTTGTTATTATTTTCACTCTCTTCTTTTGTGTGTGTGTTTCTTTTTTAATTTGTTAAAAAGAAAACGAATTTTATTTCCATAAATTAACACACGAACGAAATTTCTTTCAAATTTAAAACAATTTCAGTTTCAAAACAAAACTCAAAAAGAACGACGTAGAACAACAGAAGAGTTGTTTGCAGAAGAAGAAAAGAAAGAAAATAAAAATTTCTTTTTCATTGATTGAAAGAAGAAAAAAAAAATTAAGAAATTCACAACGAAAAACACGCGTTCACGTAACGTTTAAACATTTTTACAGTTAGACATGCTCAAGGAGACTAAATGTGAAAATAACATACAACGAGGAAAATTCATTTCATTTGCTCCAGAGACAAACACCAAACACCAAACGCACACACACACACACACACATACTCAAAAAACGAGATTATACGACTCGAAAACACAACAACACACCTAAATGGTGGCTGATACAACATGAAAATGTAGAAAAAAAAAGAAAAAACAAAAACCACCTCCTAGCACCAATACCAACCAACCAACCAATTGTTGTTGTCGTTTATATGTGCCTTTTTAACAGAGAAAAATAAAAATTATTTTCTCTGTAATACTCAGAGAAATTCGTATGAATGTACGGTAAGTGTATGGCAGGGTAGCATAAATGTAACGAAAAGAGCATTGAATAGCAAAACAACAAAATAATGCAGTTCTCTCAGTTGTGAAGAGTCTATGTGCACTACTTCTACTACTACTACTATAACTAGATATTGTAAGGGATATTAAATATATCCAAGGGGTTCTACAAATTGCAAGTAATTGAACAATTAATAACAAAAGTAACATGAGAATAATTTTCAAAACTCTTTGTATGTAAAGTTAAAGGAAATGTTATTGTTTTCTGTTAAAGATGGTGGTGGTGGCACTACTACTGTTGATTGGTGCTCTGTTATATTGTTCTCTTTAGCAGTGCGGAATGGTTTATAATAGGTTCAAAGGTTAATTCATTTAAATAATGAAGCTTCTCCAAGAAATCGATTAAAGCCACTTGGAAATAAACAATTCTTCTTTCTCGAAAAGTAATTCAAATGCCTTGACGTTAAACTTGGGTATTTAATGATGTCAGGGCCCCTAAATCCTTTTAACAAAAGACCAGTAATTGTCGAGTGTATAAAAGTAGAAGCCCACAAGAACCTTACATCATACTGGCTTTCTAGGTTGACTTAACAGGCATTCCGATTAGTTAGCAGAGAGACCAAACCATCAACAGGAACACCAAAAACTATTCTTCTTTAACTTATCTTCCAAATTAATTCGAAAAAATGAATGTTAACGAGTTAAATCCAAAAATATCAGAGCACCATGGCACTTAATAATTTTCTTTTGCACACTGAGAATTCTGTGGATTCCTATATGACGTATAATCATCATTCACATTCACGCTTTCAATAAGGAAAATCCTGATCTCATTTTGAGCTTCCATACTTGGTTACGAGTACAAATGTGAACACTCGAAGGCTTTTGCTTTTTAGAAAATCGAAACGTACAAGATTTATCGCATTTTCAGCTTGAATTGTTTTATTGTGGTTACAGGAAAGAATTTCCGCCTCTTTTCTAAGGAACTGTAGCGTTAAATCTGTTTTAATCAGCACAACTTGGAAGTTCTATGCAACATTATATACATATATAATTGGTCACTACAACCCCTCAGTCAGGGTTATGACCTAGCTTCTCATACAACTCATGTTGTGTGTGTTCGAATGAAGGCCTTATGTTAATAAGCCAACACACTATCTTCTAGACTATGACGACTTCAAAAGCAACATTAGTTATGGTAAAATAGAAATTCGTAGAAAGTAATGGTCCTGGTTAGGTCACATTATCCGTTGAGCATATACAAATGTCGGTAGGATAATTTGATCTTAAACCACTCAGCCAAGAAGAAACACCTGCCCTATAAAGAACTGGAATCAAACAAAAATAAGTAGAAGGAAATGGTTCTGATTCAACAACAGCATGACTTCAGTGAAACTGTTTTAAAGCCCGAAGAACCAACAAAAAAGCATGTTCAATAAACACGTGGATCTCCTATACTAAAATGAATCTAGAAGAGTAAGCTAGAAAGAGCCTCTCGATGCCTTAGAATGCTAACATATTTTTTTTTATTTAATTATTGTGTAAATAATGAAGATCTCTTACGAAGGACCCATCCTCTGCTGTAACCAGTTATTAGTTTAGCACCAAAACCTAAAGTCCTATATTATACTTTAAAATGATATGCAATGAATTAATTTAATCCGCGCCAAAGAATGATTTCGGCATTATTAAGAAAGTAACCATAATTGTTTTCAAAGCGTTACAGTCGCCTACCCTACCGTTCTATAATACTAAGGGTTAAACCTCACCGTTTAATTCATAAAAGCAAAGGCGAACAGCAACTTTCAATAAGCTGGAGGGCTATGTTTACCCCTTTATGAAGATAATGTTACAAATTCATAAACAAAATTTAATAAAACTCTCTCACTAGACACACACACCTATATGTACATACATACATACATAATCATGAATGTGTACGTGTAAAGTTTCTGTAAGAAATGATATAAAAACAAAAGAAATAAAAACAAACAAAATATCAGAAAAGGGGGTGCAGAAAAGTCAAATATTAGAACAATTTTGTTCTTTATGTTAAGAAAATGAGAGAGAATTAAGAAATAAGAGAGCGTAGCAGAGAAATAACGAAAAAGTTTCTGTTAAATAACTAACAGGGCAGCTGTTAATGATATTAGCAGTAGACATACTATTTATTAACAGTAATAAATGATAATTATATTATGTACATATGTATGTACATACGTACGTATGTATATGAAAAATAAATTCATAATAAAATTGGGTTGTCAGGTGTTTTTTTTTTCCAACTTGTTTTTAATTTTCGTTTTTAGTTTCTGTCTGAGTAGTGATAACAATTTATAACAATAATGTTATAATAAAAGAACACACGAAATATTAGAAAATAATTTTTGAACCAAACAGTTACTCACTACTAAACAAAAAATAAAAACAACAAAAATAAATTGAACAAACAAATAAGAAACGAATGTGTATGTGTGTGTGTGTTTGTTTATTTTCTTTGTTATCAGCTGTTTCATATTTTATTTTAGTTTTTTTAATATAAAGAGGCACAGTAAAATGCAAATGTAAACACAAAATAAAAAGAAAATTAAAAAAAGAGTTTGCAAAAAAATATATTATCATTGTTGTTGTTCTATATTAATTTTTATTATTTATATTAGTTATTTAACATACATACATATTTTTATATGTATTTTTATATGTATGTATGTCATGTACATACATATGTTTGCACAGGCACAATATTTTTTTTTTTTTTGTTTTATTAATAAAGAAAATTGGCCCCCCTTTTGTATAGTGATGAGTGAGTCACTTTTAAATGTCATGATTAAAGAGGTTGGCAACACTTTGTAATTTTTTTTTCTTTTATTAGCGAATAAAAGTGGGAGATTATACCACACTCTGTGTACGAATAAATGTGAGTGAATGAATGAATGAATGAATGAATGAATAATTCGTGAGTGTCATATTGCACTTTTACTTTCGAGGATATTTGAAATGACTCATCGTCATAGCATGACTGTGAGATGATTTACTAAGGATACGAATCATGATTTCACAGTAAATACAAGACTCATTTACAGTATAAGAATTAAAAAGAAGACATTATTGATATAAGAAAACTTACATAGTTATGAATTCAGAAAGTTCTTCTTCGTTTGTCACTCAAGATGATGTTTAACATTTTAAACTTACCTGCAAAGAGAAAACATAATTTAGAGAAAATAATTTAAAATGTCATCTAAATATCAATAGAATAAAATTAATAAAAATAAAACAAATTAAAAAGTACTTTGGCAAATATCATTCAGATTGTATGAAATCTTATATACGCAATGGGCTTTGAGGGCAAGTACAATATTTTGAGAGCAGATTCCCTAACAACTACAACTAATACAAAAAAAAACTATACAATTACAGACTTTGTTATTCATAGAGAATGACAGTTGGCAACCCTGTCATACTAGAAATTGCTAAAGCGGCTAAACCTCTTGCTTTAATGGCAAAACTTCTGAATGAAACAGAGACAAAAGAAAGATTAAAAATGAGAATCGTATAAAAAGACAGAAACACCTTTCGATGATCGTATTTATTTCAAAGGAACTAAAGTAACAAGAAAAAATCCCTGTGAGTGTGGACCATCACCAGACATAATCTTTATCACTTTTGTAACGACAACAAGCCATTTTTTGAGGCCAAGAAAATATCAACTCAGTTTCGGGTACTCTGCGGGAGGCGGCTGGGTCGAGGCCTTTACAATAAAGTGGGTACAGCAATGCTCACTATTAACTAAAAGGTTTCTTACAAGCCTTGAAGCAGACACAGCTACACGACGCATTTTCTTGCTTTAAGATTTTTTCCGTTGCGTTCAGAAGTTTTGAAATTTTAGATTCAGACTTCAATTCATCATAATTTTTTTTTAATTTAAGTTTTAGGGTCTTATAAGACTTGTAACTTATGGATGTTGCAACTATTCTGTCATTATTATAAGTCTTGGCTGGCATCTCTCGACCGTCCCGAAAGTCGTATAAAGATGTGCATTTTTTAAATCGTCTTTGGCTAGACATGGTTCAAGTATTTTTCTTCTTCGATTTCTAAGCGGTCTACTCTTCTTCACTGATGTTAGAACTTATGCAGAAGACGTTATATGGTGTTCTTAGTCTCCGGCTTGAACACTCAGACGCCAGTATCTCGTTATAACAACTGTTAGGCCCTAGGTGGCCTACAGACAGGATTAACGCAAATTCTGTTCTACGCATTTATGTATATCCATGTGTTCATTATTTCATCTTACCTTTGCCAATGATTACAATTTGTTGTTTCTCTACAGAGGAACTCTAACCTCATGTAGAAATTTAATTAAATTTTCTGTGGTGCCAGCTTTTACTGTTGCGTCAGCATTGCTGTGTTGTAACAACTCCACTGCGATAAAAAAAATTTGTCCGGCTGGAGCAGCTTTCGCTGAGTTGGCATTTTCCGAAATGAATTTTGATCGTTCCGAAACGTAGATCCGTGTAAAACGCCAGCATTGTTTTTACCTTGGATGTTAGCGTTTTCAGCTAAAAAAAAAAAGCTGAAAAATGAGGGCTTGCTATCAGCTGGAGAGACCCCTGACGTTCTTGGCTTATTTAAGATATGGTGTACACATTCTCTAGAATCTAATGGCCTCTTAACTGTGGTTAAGTACACGTATGTCACCAAATAATATACCCAGATACCAAATTCGTTCAGCGACATTTCTTATAGCCATTATTTCATTATTTTTCCTCAAGCCTGTATATATCGTTGGGAATCATATCACGGTGGTAAAATATTAGTGTAGATGTAAGCATAAATATGTAAAGCTATAGCCGCAGCGCTACAATATTATTAAAAAGGGGCACACGAGCAGAAGACTGCATCGAAGACTAGATGAAGACATTTTATTCTCCTCAGGAGAAACAAAAAAACGTTTGACAAGCTTGAGGCTCATTGCAATCGACAGGATTTAATTGGAACCTTGAAGAAAAAGCATATGTACGTTACGTTCCAGACATTATACTCGAGTAAGCAGAAATAATAACTTGTTGCTAAAAGCTGCTTGATTTGAAAACTATGAACAAAACCTATATAAAATATAATTACCTGGCAATTTTATTTTTTATGATTATAACTTAGATTCGATTGTTGCGAGTATTTCAATGAATTAACACTTTTAAAAGGAATTACTTTCATTACTTTTATCGTGTTATAATATTGATTATTTCACTTTAACTAATCTCTCACACTTGCATGTATTATCGTGTGTTAATTTTGTCCCTGATTTTCTAAAAAAAAAAAAAACAAATACACAGTAAAATAATAATTAAAAAAGAAAACATTACAAGCAGAAATAGAAAGAGAAACGAGTAGAATGATTAGAAAGCTGCTACTGACATTATTATTCACAATCACTTCTGCTATCTTTCGCTTCCACCTTTTCCTCCTACTACTTTCCGATTTGTTTGTTTTTACTCTTTTTATGCATTATGAAAGAATGAAAAGAGAATTCAATTGTTTGATTATGACGGTCATTTTATTTGTAAATCCAATTCAATTCGATTCAATCCAATTCAATTAAAATTAATTGATGATACAAATAAATGACATAAGCATGCTTGCTCTTTATATTTACCTATTCGTTGATTAGATTAGATTTTATTTTATTTCTCATCTTTTATTTTTTATTTTTAATTTTTTCTATTTTTTTTTTTTCTATTCCTCCAACACAACAAATACATCAAATCAAGTCCAATGATTTGTTTCCTACTGTATGTGTTGTCTACTCAGTACAGAGCACGTATATACCAACAATCCTTCGAGATACCCATGTTTAACGGAATATTACAAAGAAACTTAAATTAAAATGAATTGTTTATTGTTTATTTATTAATATTATGAATAAATAAATATCCAGTAGGCAAGAATATTCTACCAGCTCACATCAAAACTACAACTGCAATTCTACAGTGTCAACCACCGATTGAAACAAAGGATGAGTATAACCTGGCCATTCGCTTAGGTTTTTTATAAGTTGGTAGTTTACAGTAGCCTTCATTGAAGGATTTTTGAATGGTAAGCTTTGCATTGAACTGGAAACCCCTCCCTAATACAGTCAAATAAAGCATCCTTGAGTATATTTTAAACCTACAATAGCTCTCCTTCAGCATGGTATATCGTTCCTCCCGATCCATACAATTGTACAGACAACTGTAAAGTCGGCCAACTGCGGTGGCCCCTATACTTTTGCAAAGACCGCAAGTATTCGCTTTCCATTGTAAAGTATTTTTGACACGAATTGCCATAAGTTCGCTAAAGGTTTTATATTCAGAACAACATGGGTGCCGTCAGTTAGCATTCAGGAACGGAGGGCAATGTTCCGTTTGAAGTTCAGCTTATTATCCAATATGATACATACATAATTGGCCATTACATCCCTTCAGTCAGGATTACGGCCTAGTTTCTCGCACCACTTATGTTAATTTTATACATGAGTGGCGGGACCAACAATTTGAAGTCGACTCCGGACGACAGATTTTTGAGAAACTTTTAATGGGAATTTTATTTACTCTCAGAGTTTTTGCCAGAAATCTGCTGAGAGGAAGTCGCCAAAGAAATATTTTTTCATATTTCGTTTTTAATGTCTGACCGGGGATTTGAACCATGGCTTTTCCTCTAATAAGCCAACACACTACCTACTAGACTACTTCAAATATCCAATATGATACCGATGCTATTAACCTGCTAGTACGGGTTTAGCATCGGGAAAGAAAGCTCTGTTATGTTCTCATTACTTTGTCCATTTGCCTAGGTACTCCAGGCCGCTCTATACAATGTGATCTATAACACATCGTGTGCAGATGCAATAACCTCATACAGCCGTGAGAAGCCATTGTAATTTGTACTAGTCTCAGTGTTAAGTTCCATAAAAGTTAAGAGAGCACTCTCCTTCCTTTGGTATTTCA
The DNA here is from genome assembly GCA_005959815.1 of Sarcophaga bullata. NCBI lineage: Eukaryota > Metazoa > Arthropoda > Insecta > Diptera > Sarcophagidae > Sarcophaga > Sarcophaga bullata. Next base: position 590,544 of record QOCX01000062.1, read on the forward strand.
CTACGATGTTTTAAACCTACAAATGGGGGGGTTTAGCAATGTCACGTATAAGGGAACAAAATTTTACCCTTAATGCGAATGCAACACCGTCTGCAAATGCAATAACCTTATACAGTCATTAGTCGTCAAACTAATCTGTACTAGTTTCAGTATTTGGTTCCATTAAAGGAGGTGGATAGCACTCCCTCCTATGGTATACCACAACTAATAAAATATTTTATGTTGTATGGACCTGAAACATATGTAATCGGTATCTGTTAATAGGTAGCCTTTTATTACCGAGATGATCCCATGTCTACTCCTATCTAATGTTATGTAAAAAACGTAAAAGAGGGATTTCTCCAACAAACTTAAAATTGGTCGGTCATTGCAATACATTATTAGCTTCTTACACCACCCATGTCATGTGTGTTAATTTTATCCATTGGTGGTAGGACTGCGAACGATAAATTTAAGAAACTTTTCATGGCAATTTTATTTACTTTCAAAGTCTGTGTACTAATAAGTTGCCAAAAGAAATAGTTTTTTTTCATATTCTCAGACGAGCAAGAGCTGTTGTTTGAATCTGCGAGCCACTACACTATCTACCGATAGACTACCTACCGATAGACTACCTACCGATAGACTACCTACCGATAGACTATCTACCGATAGTGTAGTGGCTCCTTGAAGAGCAGTCTCAGCTAACTTCTCTCTCTTGGGTGCGTGTTGATGCCCTACTAATAGATTCGAAACCTTTAGGACAGGCATTGTATTAAAAATTCAAAGTTCTGTTTACTGCTAGACAGATGAGCCTTTGCAGTTTAGCCACGTTAAAGGAATATGGCTTCGTATTTAGATGGCACTTGAAATTCGTCATACATCATCCACATAAATATGAAAGTGGAACAAAAGGGTGTCATAAAGCTTTTAACGACTTAACAAATTTCTAAAACAACTCCATCAACTAGTTAATGACTCCCCTCCCCCCCTCCTATCCCTAATTTAAAGAAAATATGGGAATGGAAATATTAATGAAGTGTTTTAATTTCTAATCATAATGTTTGTGTGATAAAAACATAAAAACCCATTAACAGCAGTCATAAAGTTATTCTTTAAAATATTTATGATGCAACCAGACTCACATACGAAAAATTCACCATCAATTTTGTTTTCATAAAGGGATTTATGGAACGAAATTTAAATTTAATTTGAAACGATTTCTAATGCCAAATCTTTTTTATGTTTGTAATGCTTGACTAACATAAACAGCCTCCAGATGGATGTTTGAGAATGAAAAATTGTCCCACATTTAATGCACTTGAAATGCTACGCATGAGCGTTGCCAAGGCAGATGCAGATGATACAAGTTGTTACTGTAAATAGTGGTTCCCCTCTTTAGGGATAGTGAAATATTAAATATTTTCTTAGCACATACTTAAGCAGTGTGGCAAGATACTAAATTTTAGTTCATTATTGTGAAGGGGGAGAGAAAAAAAAGGGGGATGGATTTCGTAATAGTTTGTGGTAATGAGTACTTTAGTAATACGCTTATCAATACTCAATACAATAACAACTCCTCAGAAATATTGCTTAAAACAGCCGAAATATTTATTGTGTTATATCCTTGTAGACAAGCCTATTGTAGGCCAGAATTGTTTAGTTTGTCAGTTTATTCTTAAGAGTTAAAAAAAAGAAAATCAACCCCAATACAGCATCACTCTTTACGTGGAAAAGAGAGTGCAGGATCTTTTTCATTCAAGTCACGTAATAGTTTGTGTTACTTTCGCCACACCATATTTATGTCCTCTTTGTGAGACTGGAATTTCAAAAATGTTTATCAACAGCACAGTATAGTATACTTCTCTATAGTTTCCCTATCCCTACTACTTCCTTTGAAAATGTGGATTTTGTTACAAAAATTTTGTAATTTTAAACGGTTTTCATGTTCAAGTGTTTCCTCTTTCCTACTTAAACACACTTAAACACACTTTGGACCTCATGTCTTATCTTTCCATTTCCTTTTTCATGTCAAAGTGCTTTTTCTGGATCGTCTAGGCTCTTAAATTCTCATTTGTTTCGTTGTTATTATTATTTACGATCGGTATTCTGAACAAATTTCCTTAAACGAAAATCTAAAAAACGAAGAACAAGAGATACCGTAAGTATTCTCAGCTGCAATTTACTAACACTGTAGCCTAGATTTACTATACAAATCACAATGAAAGCAACTTTGTCGGGAGATCTGGTTTTAATTGTCTAACCAACCACCAGCAAACAACAATACTTTACAATAATATTTGTTTATTAAAATACTAGCGCACTTGGTAAGCTATCCTATCCCTAAGGGAATATCTTATGATTGAAAATGAAATGAAAATAAAAAATAATTTTGATTTGTGGTTTTTTGTTTGTGGTCTTTTTTGGTTCGTTGCAAAACGGGGCGTGTAAATCATTTTTATTCAAACCGTTTCTGAACTGTTTTAATAGAAAGCAAATGAGGGGAGGAGGATTTGGCAAATTAAGTAAGTAAGAGAATAAAACGCTTTAATTTGAGTGGCAAGTGTATAAATCAAATTGATTTATAGCCAGTAATGTAACGGAAACCATATAACAGAGCCCCGAACGATATAAGAGAATGCAGCAGCATATGGTGTACGAAACACAAGATAATTCATTAAAGTAAACGTACTGTGACCCCCATTGGAATATTTTTTTTACATCCTCCGTAATTAAACCAAATTTTCCAAAAAAAAACTAAGTTTTAAGAGGCAATGTTTAACTAGAAAAGTTAGCAGTGAATTGCTTTACTCGTTGCCGATCTGATAATTTTGATGGTTAAGTTGCATTCAACTTTGGTTGACCAATCACTGAAACGTCACAACAGAAACTGATACACAAGCATCGTGAATGTTGCAAGGGAACAACAAGGCATTTATTATTGCAAAACTGGTTAACAATTTGAAGATAGCTAGACAAAGGCTCCGGTGAAGTCGCCGTAGTCTAGTAGGTAGTGTGTTGGTTTATTAGACGAAAGGCCAGGTTTCAAAACGAAATATGAAAAAAATATTTCTTCGGCGGCTTCTTCTCAACAGATTTCTGGCAAAAACTCTGAGAGTAAATAAAATTGCCATGAAAAGTTTCTCAAAAAATCTGTCGACTTTAAACTGTAGGTCCCCCCTCCACTCATGTATAAAATTAACACACACAACATTAATGATGTGAGAAGCTAGGCCGTAATTCTGACTGAAGGGGTGTAATGGCCAATTATGTATGTATGTAGACAGAGGCTCAATGTGTTCATGCCCCATGAATAAATATTAAAAAAAAAATTTAACAGATCGAGTTTTCAATTGCGATTCATTGCCAAAATGAAACGAAATCGAATCACTTCTGAGGTAAATAATCACGGGTAATCAAAAGTGAATTACGAACGAGTATAAGGTACGAAAAATATCTTGAACGAAGCATGATAAAGCTTTGCAGATGTAGGTAAAGATAATATAGAAACAATAAGAGAAGTAACGTTATGTGCCTGGCATTATTATGTGTGCCTGTATAATAATTACGAATTTATCAAGCGACTGATTCTGATCTCTACTTTCAGGAATTCAAAAGACTGATGCCAATTCCAACCGCCGGAATTGGTTAATGGAAAAGATATCCACCATGAGAATGCCGGAGATGAGAGACATGATGTGGAGAGTACAAATTCGTTAACTCTCCCACTAGTACCGTAACAAAAACGAAATTTATGACATCCATAACGTTTTCACTTACTTGCAATTTCACTTTATTCATGTAAATTATGTGCACAGCAGGCTGACTATAATCAGTCCTTAAAGGACGCAGAGTGGAAACGTGTGAATCACCACTTTTGAAGTGGGTTTTAAGTATTCTTATATGTTCTCTGTTTGTTACCCGATTCATATTCAAAAATGGAAAACCTATCACAAAATTAATGATACTTCACACGGATAATATTTAATAGCTGACGGCCTTATCTGCAACGGGAACAATTTTATTTTATGAACCCAATATGGTTAAAAACTAGCTCTGTATTGGAACATGACCTTACCACACTGTACCGGAGTAGCTGCTGATCATATGATTAATTCTTAATACAAATCCATAATTCAACTTTCAATCATTTTGATTTGTAAGAGATCATATGAGTTACTTTCTAATTTGAAAATTGTTATCAAAAACAAGATTTTTTACAAAGAAAAAACGTGGGTTTTTTCTTTATTTTTCTTCATTATTTTATAAAACATCATTACAAATCGTATTAAAGACAGCAATTAAAAAGTAGAAAATAGCGACAAATCCAAGATTAATAATTAAACTTAATTTTCTTCTTAAAATTAAAATATTTTAAAATTATCATTTTGAATCTCAACCATGTACACATAAAAGCCTTCATTAGCACGTATGTTGTTAAAATTTAAAATCAAATTTTAAAATCAAATTTTTTTAACTGAAATTGTAATTCCCAATTAAATTCTTTTTTTTTCTTCCTTTCCAACATGCAATATAAAATATTGAAAAAAAAAAAGAAAAGAAAATATTGAAGGAAAATATTCAAACATACACTTGGTTGTTGTTATACCAGACCAGTGAGTCTTGTGAAAATGTAACAGGAAGTCTGTGTTGCATTACAACATGAATTTCATATTTTAATAGAAAATCCATTGAAAGTCCGAATCACCAGCGATAAACACATGTACTAACATAATAAATTAATAACACAAGATTACCGGTTAGAAAAATAAAAAAAAAAACATTTTTTTGTTTAATTGAAGCAAAAAAAAATCAAAGAAAATTTAAAAAAAAAACGTTTTATGTACAAATAAATCATTAACGATTTCTAATCAGAGTGAAATTAATAACACATTACATTACGGATTACATTACATTACATTACAAAGAGCTCCTGACTATTTAGTTTTGTTATTCCCTCTTTCCTTATCTCATAGAGGAATTGTGACGAAACTCTTAATAACTACAGTTTTAGTTTTAATTTGACTTCTGAACACAGTACTTGAGAATAAATTCGAGCCTTCGAGCAGAATTGAATGTCAATAGTTTGAGAACAACCACACATGCATACATAATTGGTCATTACAGCCCTTCAGATAGGGTTACAACCTAGTTTCTCGTATTCACATATATTGTGTGAGTTAATTTTATATATGAGCGGCAGGACCTGCAGTTTAAAGTCGACTAGAAATGACAGATTTTTTTTAGAAACTTTTCATGACAATTTCATTTTTTCTCTCAGAGTTTTTGCCAGAAATCTGCTGAGAGAAAGTAGCCGTAGAAATATTTTTCATATTTCGTTTTTTAGGAGCTGCCTGACCCGTGGTTTGAACCGTGGCCTCAAGCTTAATAAGCCAACACACTACCCACTAGACTATGGTGCCTTTGCGGAAAATCATCAGATCTAAATCGGCTGACAACCTCTTTATCGACTCCTGTTGCAATTTCGTATTAATTTTAAGGTTAAACCGTAGACGTCGACTCTCGTGGTGAAAATTAATACACACAACATGAGTGATGTGAGAAGCTACCAGGAGGTTTCAAGGGGTCACAAATGTTACACAAGAGATCTTTATGAAGTTACGGTAGTCCAGTAGGACTACGACTTCCTCTCAGTAAAGTTTCCAAAAATCTGTCGTTCGGATTCGATTTTAAACTGCAGGTCCCATCACCACTCATGGATAAAATTAACACACACAACATAAGTGATGCGAGAAGCTAAATCGTAATCCTGACTGAAGGGCCAAATTATGTACTACGTACGTACATAAGTGATCTTTAGCAAATTTGACAGAGTAATTATGAATGACAAAAAAAAAGGCCCCAAAAGCATAGGACAAATTACGCAAAATTTTCATTTAAAAAATGCGAGAAAGTGATTTAAAAAGTGTTTTTGAATTGGCCGCTATAACAACACAACATAATTACTGCTGACCGAATTCGTATAGCCTGAAAAGCGAGAGTATAATTAATTTTATTTTTTGTTTTTCAAAATTTTAGAAAAGTCAACAAAACAACAACATCACCATCATTAGTGGTTGACATCAACATTAATTAACGTCGAGTGTCGTCGTCTGTCTTTAGTGTGTCGTTGAGCAATAGCAGAGTATTGAATTTCAAAATGTCTTGCCTACTTTTAGGCCAGTACAGTAGAATACAAAACAAATAAATCAATTGAAATGAACAGATTCATTCTTTACCGTTAGTTATATGGATGTTATTTATTATGTGTGTTTGTATGTGTTGCAGGCTTTATGAAAACATATTGTTTTAATTATTGTTTACCGAAATGGCAAATAACCATTTAACCATTCATGTGTAATCATGATGAGGCATTGTTTTTTTGTTTTCTTTTCTTTTTCAGTTTGTAAAATGAAAATTGATGCCTTTTCTTATGTTTGGGAATTTTTGTTTTTCTCTGTGATGTCAAGTTGAATGAATGGATGCATGAGTGAATGAGTGCCTAAATGAATGAAGGAATGACTGAATGCTTGAATGAATGAATGTGTGTATTAATTACTGTAATACTTGGCAATTATAATGGATTTTACAGAAAATTTGTCAGATTTTAAGAGCAAACAAAGACAACGATGCTATACAAGGTTTTCAGTTCACTAATGGCTTGAAATATTTTTGTAGAGCAGGGTGGGTGATAGAAGACTGGTGAATAGAAAATTTAATCAACATTTTCTAAATTCAAATTCAATTTTAATCATTATCAATTACCCTTTCTCAATTTTCAGATAGAAATATAATCCATAACTGTAGACCACCACACATACCTAAACAAAGTATGGAAACTTATAATCCTTTAGTCAGGAGTACGAACCTGATCGTTCTCACCAATAATATTATCAATGACTGATAGGAATTGCAATTTAAATTCATAACAATTCTCTCTTCATATTTTATTTTGCCAAGTATGCCAACACACTAGACTAAGGCGACCACGACCACATCGTTGCAGAATTTTTGAGGTTTATCGAAGAAAAATAAGTCATTTTTAAATATTCTTCGGTTGACTAATTTTAAATCATCTGGAGTATATTATATAGACCAGATACTGCAAAATCGAGGCTATAGGGGGTTGTATCAAAAGCTACAAATGAAATGCAGAAAATGTTTGGTGCCTTATTAAAGATGCATGCAGTCAGTCCAACAATGTCAATTTAAAGCACAAAAGCTTTTTCGTTGGACAATTCCGATTGTTCTGTCTTGTTTGTGTTGCATTCACTCAAGATCAGTCCCATTTTAACTTTCTTTTTAATTAGGCAAGCTCATAATGATAATCCCCACCCTTATCCGAACATATAATTGTTGTAAACAGTGGGGATATCAGTTTAAAGGTATTCAAGCACTTGAAAGCTTATTTTTGGAAGTTGCCCAAAAAAATCATTTAGAAATTTTAAGACATGAAAACATTGCCAAAGATCGGGTATCTTTCCTAAGAAAGGTTATTTTAATTATATTTGGGATAAGGGTGGGATTATTCATTATGAGCTGCTAATTAAAAAGAAAGTAAAATGACTGATCTGAGTGAATGAACCAAAACAAGACAGAACAATCGGAATTGTCCAACGAAAAAGCTTTTGTGCTTTAAATTGACATTGTTGGACTGACTGCATGCATCTTTAAATAGGCACCAAACATTTTCTGCATTTCATTTGTAGCTTTTGATACAACCCCCCTATAGCCTCGATTTTGCAGTATCTGGTCTATATAATATACTCCAGATGATTTAAAATTAGTCAACCGAAGAATATTTAAAAATGACTTATTTTTCTTCGATAAACCTCAAAAATTCTGCAACGATGTGGTCGTGGTCCTTAGTCTAGTGTGTTGGCATACTTGGCAAAATAAAATATGAAGAGAGAATTGTTATGAATTTAAATTGCAATTCCTATCAGTCATTGATAATATTATTGGTGAGAACGATCAGGTTCGTACTCCTGACTAAAGGATTATAAGTTTCCATACTTTGTTTAGGTATGTGTGGTGGTCTACAGTTATGGATTATATTTCTATCTGAAAATTGAGAAAGGGTAATTGATAATGATTAAAATTGAATTTGAATTAGAAAATGTTGATTAAATTTTCTATTCACCAGTCTTCTATCACCCACCCTGCTCTACAAAAATATTTCAAGCCATTAGTGAACTGAAACAAACTTGTATACATCGTTGTCTTTGTTTGCTCTTAAAATCTGACAAATTTTCTGTAAAATCCATTATAATTGCCAAGTATTACAGTAATTAATACACACATTCATTCATTCAAGCATTCAGTCATCCTTCATTCATTTAGGCACTCATTCACTCATGCATCCATTCATTCAACTTGACATCACAGAGAAAAACAAAAATTCCCAAACATAAGAAAAGGCATCAATTTTCATTTTACAAATGAAAAAGAAAAGAAAACAAAAAAACAATGCCTCATCATGATTACACATGAATGGTTAAATGGTTATTTGCCATTTCGGTAAAACAATAATTAAAACAATATGTTTTCATAAAGCCTGCAACACATACAAACACACATAATAAATAACATCCATATAACTAACGTAAAGAATGAATCTGTTCATTTCAATTGATTTATTTGTTTGTATTCTACTGTACTGGCCTAAAAGTAGGCAAGACATTTTGAAATTCAATACTCTGCTATTGCTCAACGACACACTAAAGACAGACGACGACACTCGACGTTAATTAATGTTGATGTCAACCACTAATGATGGTGATGTTGTTGTTTTGTTGACTTTTCTAAAATTTTGAAAAAACAAAAAATAAAATTAATTATACTCTCGCTTTTCAGGCTATACGAATTGGTCAGCAGTAATTATGTTGTGTTTGTTATAGCGGCCAATTCAAAAACACTTTTTAAATCACTTCTCGCATTTTTTAAATGAAAATTTTGCGTAATTTGTCCTATGCTTTTGGGGGCTTTTTTTTTGTCATTCATAATTACTCTGTCAAATTTGCTAAAGATCACTTATGTACGTACGTAGTACATAATTTGGCCCTTCAGTCAGGATTACGATTTAGCTTCTCGCATCACTTATGTTGTGTGTGTTAATTTATCCATGAGTGGTGATGGGACCTGCAGTTTAAAATCAATCCGAACGACAGATTTTTGGGAAACTTTACTGAGAGGAAGTCGTAGTCCTACTGGACTACCGTAACTTCATAAAGATCTCTTGTGTAACATTTGTGACCCCTTGAAACCTCCTGGTAGCTTCTCACATCACTCATGTTGTGTGTATTAATTTTCACCACGAGAGTCCGACGTCTACAGTTTAACCTTAAAATTAATACGAAAATTGCAACAGGAGTCGATAAAGAGGGTTGTCAGCCGATTTAGATCTGATGATTTTCCGCAAAGGCACCATAGTCTAGTGGGTAGTGTGTTGGCTTATTAAGCTTGAGGCCACGGTTCAAACCACGGGTCAGGCAGCTCCTAAAAAACGAAATATGAAAAATATTTCTACGGCTACTTTCTCTCAGCAGATTTCTGGAAAAACCTTGAGAGAAAAATGAAATTGTCATGAAAAGTTCTTAAAAAAAATCTGTCATTTCTAGTCGACTTTTAAACTGCAGGTCCTGCCGCCTCATATATAAAATTAACTCACCACAATATATGTGATACGAGAAACTAGGTTGTAACCCTATCTGAAGGGCTGTAATGACCAATTATGTATGCATGTGTGGTTGTTCTCAAAACTATTGACATTCAATTCTGCTCGAAGGCTCGAATTTATTCTCAAGTACTGTGTTCAGAAGTCAAATTAAACTAAAAACTGTAGTTATTAAGACAAGAGTTTCGTCACAATTCCTCTAATGAGATAAGGAAAGAGGGAATAACAAAACTAAATAGTCAGGAGCTCTTTGTAATGTAATGTAATGTAATCGCTAATGTAATGTGTTATTAATTTCACTCTGATTAGAAATCGTTAATGATTTATTTGTACATAAAACGTTTTTTTTTTAAATTTTTCTTTGATTTTTTTT
>QOCX01000062.1:600596-633456 GCA_005959815.1 Sarcophaga bullata
GAGACCGGAGATAGACAGAGAGAGAGAGACAATAATTTATAATACCACACGAGTCTAGCAGCCAGACGATTAAAGTTCTTTTCGACAATAGCTCAATATCCTCCAACCTTCACTATTTTATCTTCATCAACTCATTTAACTATTAACATATCCTCATTTTCTTGTGTGAACTCGTATGTCACCTAAACCTCCCGAACTTCTTTGCGACTTCAGCCTTGCTTTTTGTCAGATTTTTTCTTCTTACAATTGAAACAATACTCTAGATGGCGCTTATGTTAAACGATCTTTCTTTCTTTTCAATAAATATTTAAATTTACATCAAATGAAGCCATAAATAAAGACTAGACTGACAAATATTTAATTAATGAATGTCTTCATTACGTAATTATGACAGCAGAAAGTAACGTGATTAGCAGCACATCATACATCATATGAACGCAGCAATTCTCTCTCTTCAATATTCTCAAACAATCATTTCCTACAACGCTTTGTTATTGTATGCAGAGAAAATAAAGGAACCCATTGTGTTAAATATTCAGTAACTTGGAAAATTACAACAACAGCAGCCCAAAGCCCAAAGTATGCTCAATGAACAAACTACATACACATGCTAACTACATATGAATATGAACTCATCTTCACACTGAGCAAATTAAGAGACAAATCCACAAAACAATAACAAATACAAGAAAGAAAGCAAAGAATGAAATAAAAAGATAAAGAAAATAAAGAAGTCATTACAAATGCAATTGAAAAATTAGACACCTACTGAGAGGGCGCCATATGATATGTTAATATTACAACAATAAGTAGGTACGTACATACAGTCACTCACTCACTCACTCACTCACTTCTTACAAAGGCCTGCCAAGGGAATTCAAATCACGTAAGAAACGAAAAACAAAAACAAACAAAAAAAAATAAACATAAAATTTGACACCTCTACACTACGCATACATATGTGATGACATGTACACATTCTGCGCTTCCTTTCATCACTCCACCGGCAGCAACTCAATTGTATTATAAGTAAACACACGCATACTCTAACACTTCGTTTTAAATCTTTTACACACATACGCACATTATTTTAAGCAAAAGGGTACTTAATCTTAAGTTTACTTATAAAAAAAAACAAACAAACAACAATGGCAGGCGAAAGAACCAGAAGGAGCAGGAGAGAGAATGTAAGAAACTAATTTCTGTAAACATCATCACATTGTTGTTGTTGTTATAGTTGTACAGATCCTTTATTTATTTTATTTAACAAACAGCATCAGTTTAGATTGTGTTTATAGATGCGGGAGTACTATTGTTATGCTTCTCATTTCATTTTCATTTCGCACTTAACTGTACTTAGGGGATATTAAAGAGGGATTTTGTTTGTGTTTTCCTTTTTTTGTTCTTCGGCTCGTTTTTTTCTCTTTTAGTTTGAGGAGGCGAATTTAATGCTCATAAATTATGCTTTGCTTCTTTATTTCTATGTTAGTGGGAGGTTGTTGATTAGTGTTGCTTAAAAATACTGCAAAATTCTTCGAACCTACACCACAATCACAACCAACACCACTACCACTACAATGTGTGGGGGTATATTATATTCGGTTGTTTATGTGAACATTTTTGTAATGCCAGTAGAGACTGTAATTTGAAGAAAATTCTACAAATGTTGTCGAATTTCTTCTTATGGCCTAAGGATAAAGCTTATCTTTGTACTAAATTTAGTGTAAATTGTCCCAAATAAACCCTAAAAATTAACTTTAAACGTTTAAATGTTTACATATTTATATGTTTACTTGAATTGTATTAAATATTAAGAAATTCATGGGTTGGCCTGCAGGATAAGTAAAAATTAAAGAAAAATTTTCCTTAATTTATGGTATTTCCATGGAAATATTTGTTTAAAAAAAAGTTGAAAAATATTCATAATTTCGTAAAAAAAAAAAGAAAGGAATCTCACAATCGAAGTGTACGGCTTGACGCTGTCCTAATATGACCTCTAAAACTCTCTTAACCTCTTCAACTGTTTCTGAGGGATTGGTTCTTTCAAAAGATTTAATTATTGAAAGTATAAATCAGAATTTGTCTGTAAGGGAGCTGCCCATAGTAGAATATCATTCATTCCTAGCAAATGCATAGCTATTCCTGCCTTAGCTACCGGTTACACCTTCTCGCCACGATTCAAACAGTTATACACAGTTATATTCAGACCTGAGGATTGTTTTGATTTTAATAATTTAGTGATTTGCGGATGGAAGTTCGTTAATGCGGAAAACACATTACTAAAGGGATTCCACACTATTTTTATGCCAGATTTGAACCTGTTGGCAGTGTTTTTATATGATGTTGGAACGCCGGCATAAATATTATAGAGCGCGGTGCGTATTTCAAATCTAAATGTCCAGAGTGGGCAGATAAAACACAAATAGTCCGTAATTGGGTACTATAAAATGTAAGATGATGTAGATCCGGTCAGATTCACTACTGAGTTATGCATTGCGATCATTGCTGATCTCTTGTACATGCCCTTGACAATGGCAGACTTAGTACGCCAAGGAATCGGAACAGTTTCTTCAATAAAAGTATCAGAAAATACTGTTTAAACAGTGCAAACGCCTGTAGCAACTTCAGTACTGCACAGTTACCAATCAAGTACCCAACTGATGTCTCTTCCCTACGGCAGAACCTGCAAGTATTAGGGCTTGTTCTTGTACAACAAGCAATATCACTTGCTTGTCTGTTTTTTATGGGGAAACAAAAACAAAATTGAGTGTTTTTGTTTGTGTTTTCCATACAAACAGACAGGCAAGAGGAATTGATTGCTGTCAAAACAAGCCCCTTAGTATCTTATTTTAATGCAGGCTGAATGAACTGTTCTCCAAACTTTTTGAACAAAGTTTACATTCCTAGCGTCGTAGGTAAGAAATTTTTTAAACTAGTTGACCCCGTGTTATCATATTTCCAACAAGTGTTGGCCATTTTCTTATCTCCCTTTCTAGTATACTTTTACTGAATCTAAATATACGGTGAATTTGGCAAAGTTACCACAGCCCTCCTTTTGGAAGAGATATCTGCCATCTCATTTGTTTCATTTCGTAGCATGAGTTCTAGAGTGCTAGGGTTGCCAAATGTTGTGATCTAGAAACAATCCTGTGCAGAAGTATTAGGTTGTTGTTGTCCAATACAATTGCTAGTTGGGACCTACGCTTTCTCCAGATTATGAAGCTGCCTGCCCTTATTATTAGTGTTACGAGACCTAGTGAATTGCCAACACAAGTCATTACATACATTTGTAACGCTTCTACTCTCCCAAAATTGTAAATTCTTTAGAACCAGACTAATTTGTCGAACAGCAAGTCCATTGTGACAACCATAATTACCAAGTAATACTTATGAATTGATCATGTTTGAATCACCACCTTTGTCTCAAGTTTTAATTACTTTTACAACTTCTTCGATTGTTAAACAATTCATATTCATAAATGACAGTCGTAAATGACAGACAAGACAGACTAGCCAGACGGGTTTACTAGTTATATTGAAAAATAATGGATTTCCTTTTACTGTAGAAGGTAGCTTAAGAAATATTAATTATTCTTCAAATTTTATTCTTAAATACTCACTGTAATTGAAAGTTTGAACTGAATTCGTATGACATCACTTACCTGCAATGAAAAGTAATAAATAAAATACAATTAAAAAATTTGTCAAAATTTTAACTAAAAACGAATAAAAAAAATGGAAAATTATCAAAGAATTACAAGCATCTTTAGGCCTTGCTGGCATAAGGGCTCCACAAACCTCAAGATTCTTATTCTGAATATGGTTGGGGACCCATTTGCATTGTTTAGGTCGAAAATTGAATATAAAATATCGATTGAAGATCAATCAATGCTCATATAAATTCTTTCTAAACCTCCTCCATGATTTAAAGATAAAAATTCTGAATTTTTTAAATAAAAACGTAGATCATGAACAGCTACATCAAATGAAAAAAAATTAAGGAAATCTGTTTAAATTAAATACAATGAATTGCGTAAACCATACCAGTAGCTCCATCATCATCATCATAAAAAAAAATAAAACAAAATAAACTCAACTGATCATTTTCTATACTCAAGAGGTACGCACTGGCATTTGCATTTCAATGCATGCATGGCCTGTGTCAGTTTTCTGTTTTGTGTTTGGCATTTTGCAGTCAAGGCAAAATAATGACCTCCTGCATGTGCAAACATCATCGACGCTTTATCCCTTCTCTTAAACTCATAAACTAAGAATATAATGATGATTAAACTACAACAATAACTATAAATACAGTGCTGTAATACCAATTCTAAGAGGATGCAACAAGACGACCGACGACCAAAAGAAGGTACTTAAAGCCAGACAATAAATGATTCTTCTTCATAGAAAGTAAAATAAACATTTTCAATTTTCAAGTCTTTTTTTTCCATTTATTCCATGTTCTTTTTTGTTGTTGTTTTTATTTATTCCCTTATTTTAGATCTTTTACAATGCAATTGAATGAACACAGTCAAGCGGACTTCTTCAGCAATTGCTTGCGAAAAGAAGACATGAGATCAGGCATGTGATGAGATTCAGTTCGATTTGATTTGAACAGAAAAAAAAACCTTTTTTATTCCACTTTATAAACTTTAAAATGGTTTTCTTTAAATTGAATGAAACTAAAAAAAAAGGAAAATTTAAATTTCAATGAGAAAAATAATTTAAAAGGGGGTAGGCACACCACTGTATGTGTTTATTATGCTCGTCGGCCGTTGCCATAATAATGACAATGATGCTGATGATTGTGTATTTGTAAAATCGTAAATGCATGTATAGCCGTTGGTCGGACGTCAATCTGGCATTTAAGTAGACTTCCATATAATTACGGTTGTCGGATTTATTGTGTTTAAAGTGAAACAGAGCTGTAAAGGAATGTATTCTTTCAAAAAAAAATATTTTGTTTTTGATACTCCGATATTTAGCGATAAAGGCATACAGTAAAACCCTATGAAACCTAAACACTTAGACTGTTTTACATAAGAAAACGCACATCTCTTGATACAGCAAAAATATATAGAAACAAAGCGATTAGAAATCGTCAATTCACAATTACAGAAGCTAGTAATGATCTGTAATATCTGTTTACTTCTGCTCCGCAATTGTGGTGGATAAGCAGTTCATAGCATTAGCCTCATAATGCTGCAGGAACTGCTGATACGGTTTTTGCCTTCAACATTATTCTCCCAAAATAAAATTAAGTCCAGGAATGGGTAGAGATTTTATAAAGATTAAATGCAAAAAAGGCTTTGAATAGCTAACCGCGACTATAAAGGAGTCTCACAGGTATATGGCTTACCCTGAGTATTTTCGTTTTTCATTGTTTAGTGTTGTTGTTTGCCAGCCTCCTCATATAAGATCGCATTGTCCCAGCACTTGAAGTATCGTGTTTCATAATGATATGAACGATTCATATTTAAATTTTTTGTATCCCACATAGGATTCTGAAGCGCTTGTTGAAAAATCTATGTTTGGTTTTTACAATCCTTACGCCCGCTCTTGTTTCTTATACCTGATATGTTGTGGGTTTTATTTCATGAGTGATGAACATGAAACATGCACTTTAACGTCAACTCCCAATAACATATGTGAGAAGCTCTTTCGTGGTAATTATTTATTCTCAAAGCAAAAGCCTCATCGATAGAAATCTTTTTATTAATACTTCTTTTTGACATCAGAGCTTGCCATCTATTACAACTCGCTACCCACTAAACTACGTAGACATCTTGATGAATACCTTAATAGAAATATAAGTCTATTCATACTGATTGCAATTGTTTGTCTTTACTAAACCTACCGTTTGTATCTGTCTCTGCGTCATTATTGTCACTCACTATCTACATAGCAGAAACTTTCTGTAAACTCGGCGTGTAAGACTTGTTTTATGTCCTAACTCATGGTAATTTTCTTAAATTCTCCCCTGATTTTTCAGGTTTTCTTGTGTATTGGATATATTGAGCGAAGGTGCCCTAATGTCATACCCAAAATCCAAAATCTTGAGTTAGTATGTTTTCTCTGAACTCATAATATCATCGAACAAAGTGATCAACAGTGGAAGTGATACAGAACATCCTTGTTTTACCCATTCACCTGGTTTATGAATATCAAAAAAAAAATTCCTTTTGATTCAAAAATATTGAATTCATTCTTTATCATTACTGCCACACTACATACGTGCATAGGAGTCTAAATTTTGAAATTATCATCTTTGTTAATTATGACATATACACTTAGAAAAATAAAAAGCAAAGAAATACAAGTTAAGTTAGTTAAGTTTTCAAGTTTTAAATACGTTTTCACAAGTTCAAGTATGCTATGATAAAAAAAATTTCATTTCATCACAACACAATTTCTCCAAGTGTAAATGTACGCGCATAAACACAATCATTATTGTTTACTTATGCTGGTCTCTATGAGCAAATCTGGTGTGTATGTGTATGTTTGGCACATTTGAATTTGTCTATGTGGTGATGGTAAACATTTCCCATATTTCCTGTAGCAATTTTGCATTTTGCTCTCTCTCTCTCTCTCTGTGTGTGATGTTTAGCAGGAGAACTGTTTACGGGCAACAGAAACTAATATACACACAGTCACTCAACACACCCACATAACCATATATGCTACGTATAATAATAGCAAGAAATAGCAAGTGTAGGGAGAGTAGTAGCTGCCTTGTCCCACTATATTGTTCTTTTTTTTCGTTGTTATTGTTTATTGTTGTTGTTTTTTCTACACATATTTCCATATTTAATCACATGTGTTTGGTATGAAAAGAAGAGGAGTGAGTGTAAGGTTAAAGCATCTGTATATGTATAGTTTTTTTCTTCTTCTTCTTACAGTTGCCATTATTAGTAAAGTTAGGATATAACAATGCTGTTTACATGCTAGCATAAGTATGACTACAGAGAGGAAGCAAGAGCATGCCAGAGAGACAATCACTGTGTTTGTAAGTTTTTAAAAGGGGAAGAGAAAGATGAGCTAACTACAGTGTATAGTTCTGTAGTGTATTGCCTTGAATAAAATGGTGTGAGCAACGTTAATATGAATGCGGCATATCTTTTTTTTTCTATTATTTTTCTCTTCTTTTATTATTTCTATATTTCTCTTGTTTTTTTCTGCTTCTTCATATACATTCTCTATTTGTTTTCAATTTCGATTTGTAATGAAAAAATCTGGTTGGTTTTTTTTCAGTGTCTTTTGGTTTTACCTACGGACCAGACAGCATACTTTTTTGTATTTTTCTTTTCCTTTGGAAAAGCGAATTATCTAATCATTGTAGGGTCACGTCCATTTCACATAATTTTTTATATTTTACTGTTGTACTCTTAATAAAATAATGTTTTATTAAAGAAACTGTAAAAATAAATAAAAGGCGAAGGCAAAAAGAAATAAAAATAATTGGATTTCAAAATTCTCCTCTTTTATAAATCATTTGTTTACGCCATAATATATGCAATAGTTTTTTTTTTCGAAAGTTGTCTATTCCCCCAAAGTATGCAATACTTGTTTGTTTACAGCTTATCTCTAGCATATGCTTTGTTTCTTTCTGTTTTCTTTAAAACTTTACAAGTTTTATCTTTCCTTAAGGTATGCAATACTTTTTTCATTAGAATATTTATAGATGATGGCCTTTTTTATGCAAATCCTATAACCTGAAGGATAGTAGATACAGAAAAAAATAAAGAGTGAAATACTAAAATTTATTGTAGCAGACAGTGTCACTGCAATGTGCAAAAAAAACCAAGTAAATGTATATTGGTAAAGTTGTAAATTCTAAAAGTCATGGTTAGATTTCAAATACCAAGAATAACAATAAAAAGAAACTGATTTTTAAATGCCAAAGGATATATTTTCTATCGTATATGGTGAAAATAATAAAATCAGACGGTCATTTAAAAAACACCGCAGAGATTCCACCGACACTAAACATTGAATATGAAGGACAAAAAGATAAGGAGTTGATTACACTTTTCGGCCTTAGTAATGATCTCCATTAATGAACCCATATAGACAATGTATAATAAATGGAACTGAAAGATGATATCAGAATGTGATGTTCCTATAAGACAATGCTATACACTTCCAATAGCTGATACAACAGACAATTCTTGCCCTAGATTGCCATTCCTTCAAATTAATTTCGTCTAGGTTTTGATTATTTTTGAAGGGAGCATATCTATCCTGGTTTATATATATTCAGTACAAGAATTGCTTTTAATCTACTTAGAGTTTGTCTTCAAAACCTCGAAGCAGGCATAAGAGGAACTATCCCCTGGGTATTCACAACCAAAGCTAAAAAATACTTCCAGACGTTGGAAGAAGAGGACACCACAAGACATGAGGTAACAGAACGTACGTAATTGGCCATTACAACTCTTCAGTCAGGATTATGGCCTAGCTTCTCACACCACTTATGTTATGTGTTAATTTGATACATAAGTGGCGGAAACTATAGTTTAAAGTCGACTCCGAACGACAGATTTTTTTGAGAAACTTTTCATGGCAATTTTATTTTTCTCTCTTAATTTTTGTCAGAAATCTGCTGAGAGGAAGTCGCCGAAGACATATTTTTTTTGTATTTTGTTTCTGATGTCTGATTGGAGATTTGAACTCGGCCTTTCGTCTAGTAAGCTAACACACTATCTACTAGACTACGACGACTTCCCAAGTAACAGAACAATAATTTGAATAAAATCCACAGATAAGCTAGCCAGGAATTATGAATATATTGCGAATAGGTTTAATTCGCTATTATAATGGGATATTTTAAGACCCAAGTGGACAATACGAACCGCTGGCAAATGAACCTTTAATCACAAATAAACGAAATTCAAGTTATTTCAAAAGGAGAGAGCTCTGGCCAGGACCACTTCAGTGCACCAAACCTAAATAAGTTATAAAATAACATAAAGAAACCAAATTCCCTCCGCTAAACTCTGTTGATTCGCATCTAGATCGTCTTATTTCTTAAGGCAGTGGGCACTGGTGGCATATTTATCATAAATTCAAATTTTGTTGTATTCAGTTTAAATAAATCGGAATTTAGAGTCAAAAAATCCTTCAACAATTAGCCTGCAAGTCAATTTTTGCTAACAGGGTATCCACAAGGCGCCCTTCGCAACTTTCATGCAAAAAATATAAAAAAAATGATTTTAAAAGGAAACAAAGTCCGCTTTGATTTTCAGCAGATAATAATTATTTGCCGGTGTTTGTTATTTGTTTTTCTGGCATCATTTCAATTATATTGTTAACTGGCTGGCGGTTTTATTTTTAAAATTTTTATTTTGCTTTTATTTTTTTTTATTTTTTTTTTTATTTTTATTTTTTTCATTTCTAGTCAACCGTTGAATTTTGCTTGCAAGATTATGTCATTTTTAGTTTGTTTTCTTTCCTTCTTTCCTTTTAGCCTCTCTTCGTATGCGGTAATAAAAATTAAATAATTTCGAAAGCAATTAGCAAAAGTCAATTGAAATAATGTTACGATAATTTTTTTAAATAATTTTAAAAAGCTTTTAAAATACAATCAATTGAAATTAAATCAGAGGACTTAAACGGCTTAGAAATAGTAATTGGTACTCTATGGGAAAACCACCACTTCAGGGCAGTTTTGGCATACCTTTTATCTCTTTAACCGCTTGGGAGTCCTTGATACGGAGGTTTCTTCAAGCTAAATAAATGTTTTAATCCATGTGGATACTCTAGTACCTTTCAGATGATCAGATCAGTATCAACAGAGAACAAAGAAGTCTGTGTAAAAAGGGCAAAGTCGCTGGCCTAGAAATGATATGATATGAGACGCTAAATGTGGCCCTTTTAGGAAAGATCCGCTGCATGGATCAGTACCCAGAAAAGTCTGGAAATCTATAGAAATTACAATTATGCAATGAACAATGGCACTTTTTTAACGATCTAGCCAATCTAGCCTTTATTGGTGTTAAAGAACTTTTTGGTTTCGTAAGTACTTGAAATCGTTTTAAATGTGATTGAGTTACTCTGCCTCGCCATAGCTGTTGATTCTTCATATAACTTGAAATTGATTTATTTGTGATTAAAGTACATTTGAAAGCAGATCGTATTGCCCTAAATTAAATTGTCCAGTCTCTACAAAAAGCCTTAACCAACCTAGACTTTACATGGGACCATTGCAATACCGAATTTAACCTATTCGCGATTTATTTATAATTCCTGACCGACATTTCTCCGGTACTCCTGATAGTTTTAAGATGTAGATTTTATCCAATTTTTAGTTCTGTCGATACAACTCCTGTGGTCTTCTCTTCTCGTCCTCGTCATTATAACTTTTATCGGTATATTCCTTCTTTCGCCGTATATACCTAGGGCCTAGAGTGCCTGTTTAGAGGTTTTTTTTCTGAGTAGATAAAAAGCAAGTCTTGTACTGAGTATACATATAAACCAGGATAGATATGTCCTCTATCTAGCAAATATTCTTCAAAAATAATCAAAGCCTAGACGAGAGAAATTGTTTGCCCCTAGGCAATGGAATATCGAACTAGGACAGAATGTATCTGTAGTATCAGCTATTCCAATTGCATAGCATTGTCTTATGGGAACATAATATTCTCACATCATCCTTTTACCGTTTAATTCCTTTTATTGGCTATATGGGTTCATTAGTGGAGCTCATTACATAAACGGAAGAGTATAAGCAAGTCGTTATCTTTTCCCTATCATTGTAATAACTTTCAATCTTTAAATTTTATTTTTGTACTCTGCAAGCCTTAAAACAAAGTCAAGTTGTGAAAACGCCATTTGGGAAGCGATGAAAGTGGTGAAACCATTTTATCAAATTATATAAAAGAGCCCTCGTATCACATTTGGAGAACTTACTAATTATTATCCAAGTTTTGCTACGAAATTTTATTCATGTGCCTAGGGCATTAGGTTCGTGGCCGAGATTTTTGTGGCAGAAATGAGTGCGTCCTATCACAACTCATTTTCTCACTTCAACCCAAAGCACATAAGTAGGCATCATCCCCCCCTAAGCATTTTTTGTAATTAAAAGCAATTTAAAATCCAGGACCATAGTCCATACGGACTATGTTTCAAATCAATAATATTGCTTCAATGATGATCCCCCGTTTTATCTCAAAGAAAGAGGCTTGAAAAGTTATGCAAAGCTGAACCAATAGTCAAAATTTGAATCGTCATCAGTAGCACTGTGTATTAAGAGTCCTTACCGCGTTATATTATGAACAAAATTAATTCCTTTGAAATTGTGTTTCATTTATGGCTAATAATAGGAGAAAAAACAACGAATCTGTGTCACATTAATAAACCTGCTGATTACGATGCCTAGTGATTGATTCTTTTGACCGGGAGCATTACAATATTATGCCTTAACCATACTGATCACTTGAAAAAAATTTTGTTACAAGTGTATCTTAAGGGGGGAAATACTTAAAACATGGAACTTAATCAATATCAGCCATTAAGATTTTA
This sequence comes from Sarcophaga bullata, assembly GCA_005959815.1. Classification (NCBI taxonomy): domain Eukaryota; kingdom Metazoa; phylum Arthropoda; class Insecta; order Diptera; family Sarcophagidae; genus Sarcophaga; species Sarcophaga bullata. Next base: position 612,117 of record QOCX01000062.1, read on the forward strand.
TAAATAATTTGCAAAAAATTAACTGGCAAAAGTGAAAGTCTATGCATGTATTGGTATGGTAATTAAATAAAATATTTTCAATATTTTAAATCAATTCCATTCAATTTAAAAACTACACACACAACAACAAACTTTTTTTTTTGCTTCCTTTACTTTTTAAGAAGAGATTTATTGGCAAATCAAAGTTTATTTTTTTTTGTCTCTCTTTTCAAAGTGACGTCCTTTCAAAATTGTCCACCAAATAAGTGGAAGAAAAGCAGTGGAAAAAAAAGCAGGGAATCTATTTATCTTATGAATTAAACTGGCCACTTAACCACTTATCCACGCAGTCATTCAATCAGACATTCATCCATCCATCCATCTATGTATTTAAGCCATCTATCGAAAGCCATCGAACGTACGATCTACTTAATAATTTATCTTGCGGATAAAACGCTTGTTAATAGCTTTAAAACTACGGCTTTAAGCATTTTAACACATGTTTGGCATCAAGAAAAAAAAGAAAACTGTTAAACGAAGTGTCATGAGGTTACCATGTAGACGGTGGTGGCGAGGTGATACCACTTCCTAAATCAACAACTTTTTTTTCTGTTTCTTTCTTGCCTTTTTTTTTCCCTGAAGGAAAATCTTAATTTTAACTCATAAACCGCAGACGCATTTTCACAGAAACAACAAAAAATGCAAAACAAAAACGAGCCATTGAAGTGGAGTTCGTAATAAAAATTTTAATTGCATTTCTGTTACGCATAATGCAGGCTGCCTGGCTGGCTGGCTAGCTGGCCAGCCGCCTAACTACCTGGCTAGGCGGACAATTATTACAGACTCTGCTGGCTGTAATAGCTTAGCGCGAATGATAATATTTGTCGGGTTGTTGCAGTTGTTGTTATAGTAGCTGGTGTACTAATCAATATGTTTCATTACCTGTACCACAGAGAAAAACTGTAAAGGTGTTGCGTACATTAAATTACAATAACAACAACAACAGTCTAAAAGAAAATCTAGTTAGAGTCAGGCATTGGCGTGGCATTACATTGCAATGCTGGCTGACGGGGTTGCACAAACTCTATAAATCTATGGGGGCCTTAAATATACACAAATAAAGTTCGTTAATTTGAATTTAAATGCATAGAGTTGAGTTTGGAATTCGTGGCCTGAGCAAACACATTCACTTCACACTTCAAATTGTTTGGTGGGTTGACGAACTAGCCTTAAAACACTCTGGCAACGATTCTTTTGAAAAATCATAATTGTAGACTGTAGACTACTTGTAAAGCTTAGCGAATGAAAGACTTTATTGAGCCGCTATAAAGGCAATCGTGTATGATCAGCGGTACGAGTATAAAGCCCTAGAACATGTTCTCTAACTTTGATCATCCGATAAATTCTCATTGTCAATATTGCTTAGAAAGTTGAGGTGAAAGACTGACTGTCTGTCGTCTTTAAATAACCAATAAATCACCCGTTGTTGAGAGTAGCAGGCGGCATTACGTATAGGAAGATCACTTAGAGGGCATACTATACTTCTAATTGTAATTTTAAGAATGAATCGCGAAATCAGTCAACTATTTGGAACTTGGATTGAAAAGAGCAAAACACTGATCTGTAGAGCAAAAAAAAAACAATAATTTCGACTTCCTTTCTAAGTTTTTTGCGAATCCGTTTGAATGAGTTCTCAACGACTGAGAGTTTTAACAGGACATTCAATGGCAACCTGTTAATCAGTAGATCAGCAATCCAGTATTGGAAAAGATAAAAATTATGTTTAAAAACGACAAAGGCTTGGCTTCTCTCTTTCTAGCGCGTTAGTGAGTAAACTCCACACTTGACTATGGTTTTGAGATGTTTCTTGGGATCAGCTAACTATGAGAGAACTTCAGTCAAAAACTGCAAACAGTGGTGGACCTTAGAATGTCAAATAACGCATTGAAAAAAGCGTGAAGAAGCAAAGCAATCTCAGAAATAGCCACAATGAAACACGAACGTTGGAACAAAATGAGAAGGTAAAGTATTACTTTTTTTCTAATGAAGCCTTATGCTCCTTACGAGTTTGATGATTATCTACCTCAGTAGAGAATTGTTTTGAAGCAATTATTTTATTATAAGAAATGTTGAAGGAAGAACATCTTCACGAAGTTAAATGGCGCATTTGATGTTATTACGGATTTGATCAAAAGGTTTTTCAATTAGTGGCGTATCATATGAGATAAAACCTATTTCTTCGTAATCACTCATGATTACTGAAGTCTGCCGCCCTTAGTCATACTCAATGCCACAATCATGCCACAAGCATACTCGATGGATTTGATTTCCTCTACCTTAGAGAAATAAAACACAACCAGGGCATAAATATTAAAAGGAAGAAGACAGCTTTTGATGAAATATTTTTCTTTACATCGTATTTCATAGTTGGCCCGTTGATTTTTTATACCAACTTTCCCCTATCTTTGGCTATTATCGCCAATTTGTCTTTTAACAGTTTCGTAAACTCGCCATTCAATAAAGTGGCATTTAAAATAGCAGCCATTAACTCTCTGGGAAACAACCGGAGGACAAATACCAACACCAACACCAACACCAACACCATATAATAGGCTTAAGCGAGTATGTCGTTTGAAAAGAAATAAAGAAAGAAAGAAAAAAGTAAACCTGGCGTGCGTAAATTGTTAAATAATGTTTCATTAGATTGCATTTGAAGTGTGTTTTGTTTTTCTTTTTGTTGCTTCATGGTACTGCAAAAACACTATTTGCCAGGCATGATGCTAATACCGACTTTTTTTGCTTGGTGCGTACGTACATACATACGTAGACATACAGAGCGTTTAAAAAGTTTAAAAGTGTTTTAAATCAAATAAATTAAGGCTTTAAATACTCTTTAAAAGCTTTTTAAAATTTGCTTTGGATTTTTTGTCTTTTTTTTTTTGCAAACAAGATGACTTGATGTGGATGTGTGACTGTATGCGTTATATACCAATGGTAATAAATTATGCTGAACAATTTGATTATGACCATTATTTGGCTGGAATATGTATGTACGAGTAAAACGGAAATTTTGACATGGCCAAGTTACATTAAACGCCAATGTTATTAAATATTTTAAAAAGTATTTAAAACAAGCAAAACAAACAAAAAAAACAAAAAAAAACCTTAAAATTTGTTTTGTTTTTAATAATTATGTAAGAGGCTTGCTTGTTGTTGTTTGAATGTCATGGCAATATGCAAAAAAAAAAAAAAACGCAAAAAAATAGCAAAAAAAATCTCTTTAAATTATATTGACTGCTGACATCAATTAAATAAAAATTTATTCAATTACACTACTTCCACCTGCTGTTGTATTGCTAATAAGCCAACCAACCAACCAACCAACCAAACAGTATGAAAAAAATTGTTATTTTAATTGAATGCCATGCTTGCATGGGATAATCAATCATAATCAATTAAAATCTCTTCCGACCATAAGAGGATACGTACGGTACCAGCCTAAGAAAAAAATTTTTTTAATTGGAATTTGTGTGTCCATTTTATAAAGAAAACGGGGAAACCAATATTTGGTACTTTTTTTTCATAGAAGGAAATAAATCCCCTTTTGGTACTTTTTACCATGATCCTTTAAATATACTTTTTCCCATCAGAAAAACCTTTACAGGCTATAGACATACTAATTTCATTTATTTTGTATTGAATTTTCATACTTGAAAGGAGCAAAGCATTATGGTACTTTTTAAAGTTAAAGTGTACTTAGGTTGTTAAAATTTTAAAAATAATATTCCCAGAAACAATAACAATAACAATAAAAATGTGTGTATAATTATAGCGTTATTCACAGGAACTCACAGGAAGGTAGCAAGAGCCTGTCGGTTAGCGTAGGACAAATTGAGTCAACATTTTTATTATCCTCGAATACGACGAAATAAATGTTGTTACCTATCCATATAGTTCTTTCAAAACCTTAGGTCTGACCAGGCAAACAGTTGTTAAATATTTTTTTTTTTTCATTTTATTGCAGGATTCGCTATTTTAAGCGAAACGAGATTTTTCATACACGAAGATAAAGAGAAATCCCAACCATATTTTAAAACTTATGGGTTTTTTTTACGTTTACCCGTTTAGAAAGAAACCAAAATAAAGTGAAATTTCTAAAGTGAAGTGTAATGGTTCTTCAAAAATTTGTAAAGAGAGCCGCGTACATATGCGAAATTTCCACCCGCATTTTCTTTTCAATATTTTATGCACTCATTACATGTGAAATTTACACGACCACTATCCACTCTTTTTGACACGATAAACTTAACTTCTCCTATGACTTGTGTGACCATCTGGTACGAATACGTTTTACTTCGCTACCGAAGAAAGCGTAAAAATTCCTTAAATTTACTACAAATATGGCCAATTTTCTGTAATTATGGCATGTGATTACTTGTCCTAATGTACAAGACATTAGCAAGATTTTAGAAAAATTTGAAGATACTGTAAGGGTTACTGGTTTGGTCAAGCGTGTACATCATTCATGATATTATGGCACTTCTATGAAAATTCGCATTCTGTTAAAGAAATTGTGGCAGACAATTACATACATACATACATTAGGCTAATTACAAACCCCTTCAGTCAGGATTACGGCCTAGCTTCTCACACACCACTTATGTTGTGTGTGCTAATTTTATACATGAGTAGACGGGACCTACAGTTTAAAGTCGACTCCGAACGACAGATTTTTTGAGAAACTTTTCATGGCAATATTTATTTTACTCAGAGTTTTGCCAGGAAATCTGCTGAAAGGAAGTCGCCGGAGAATATTTTTTTTTAATATTTCGTTTTGATGTCTGACCGGGATTCGAACCTGGCCTTTCGTCTATATAAGCCAACACACTACCTACTAGACTACGGCGACTTCTGCGGCAGACAATTGGAATCTATTAATTTCACGATACGTTTTCAGATCCTAGTATACACCAGTTAAGAGTCCTATTCCTATTTTGGGATTTGCACCTTACCGTCTCATAAGAACAACTACGCGCAACATTAACTGCCTACCTGACAGCAGGTTAGAAAGCAATATGGTCAAAAAAGCTTTGTTCCGTTTATTAAACATTTATTGCAACGGAATGATCCATTATCTTCCATATCGAAATTAATACGTCTACAAAAAGCAAAGTCTTTACGCTTTATGGGACGTTGAAGACATAGCATGAATAAGGAAACGCCATTAGCAATCGAAAATAGTAATTGTTAGGCTTACATGGTTTTTTTCTGAAAAGAGATATCTTGGGAATAAATTTGATACCATCCAGTTCAGGTCTCTATCCTATCGACCGCAATTACTAACAAAATTTTATAATGTCCCCGCATTAACAATTACTGAATTCAAACGGTAATATTGTATTCTGGATGCGGTGCCACGAAGTAACACATCACGACCGGTATCATTGGTTTTATTGACGAGTAAAAATTCCAGAAAGAAAAATTTCAATTTTACGACGTAGGAATTTGGTCGATCCAAAATCATGTGATTTTCTACGATATAACATAATTATTAAGGTGGGACTACGTCAAAGACTTTGTCACCTAAAAATAATAACACACGATTAGTCCGCATATCAAAAACACACATTCGTCCAGATATATCTCCTTAGATAACGCGGAAATCTATGAAAAACTAGTCGAAGACTACCTCAAAACGATCGACCGCTGCAATCAATCCTTAGTCAATTAAAGGGCATTTAAAGACATTGTACACAACGGTATGAGCTAAGTAACGATATCCATAGCATTGTTGAAAGTCTTTAATACCAAATTATCGCGTCCTTTTTTTCTCATTAATAACTTCACTTTATGTAAGCGATGTAGTCTAATAGCTAATGTTGGTTTACTAGACTAAAGCTTGTGCCTTTGAATTTGAAAAAAATATTTCATTCAGGAACCAACTCTACAGCAGCCTTTGTCGATTGAAATCGTCATTATACTTGGGTCACTACACTCATAGATAAAATTAACACACATAACATAGGCGGTGTAAGAAGCTAGACTGTAATACTAACTAAAGGGTTGTATTGACCAATAAAATACATCTTTAACAAATAAAAAACAAAAATAACCCGTTCGGGTACTATTTTGCCTATTACAAAAACTATATACATACAGTGAGCGTCAAAAGAAATTGTACATAAAATTCTAACAATCAAAAAAACTCAACTTTTACCACTTAAAGAGGGTACACGAAAAAAAATTTCACAATGTTTTGAAATTTTTTGTAATTCACTTTTGCTTTTTTTTAATTTTTTAAAACTGGCAATGAAATAATTTTAAGAAAAATAACGGTAATTTATTAATAAATATATATTTTTTAAGGTACAGTTTCTTTTGACACTCACTGTATAAAGGCTTAAACAAATTTATTAAACCAAGACAATTATTATGAAACAAGACTATCTTGTGACATTTAAAATACTGCCGGAAAGGCAAACAGATTTCTAAGAAACAAAATAACAATGGAAATGTCATTTTGAAAAAAAAACTTAAGTTTGAATTGAAATTTTAATAAAAAAAATTAAGAAAAATAGCCCTTTGTCCACATACATCACAATTTCAAATTGTTCCGGTTTCTCCTACACACAACAGTACGTATACCCAACTACTGCCTAAAAAATGTAAGCAGCAGCAGCAGAATGTCTTCAAAAATGTTTCTTTTATGCTGTTTTTAAAAGATCTTTTCGTTTTTTTGTTTTTGTTTTCTTCTCCATTCATGACAATGACAAGATGTGACAGCATTAGGCAACTATTGCATGACAATTTACAAAATATCTGCAACAACAACAACAACAGCAAAAAATAAAGAAATCATCATCATTGTCAACATCAAAGCAATTTGAAGAGTTGACGTGTCCGTCAGTCATTTCGTATCTTTTTTTATTTTTTTTTTCAAACAGTTTCACAATTAATTAGACGGGGTTGTTATGAAGAAAATGATTCTATTAAGCGTAATAGGCTTCGGGATGAGTAATGCCATTAGATTTCTATAAGCAGGGGTATTCCTAACAGCCAATAGATTTGAGAGTTCTCCACCAAAATTATTTAAAAATTTTTTTTTGTTTTTCTTTAATTTATTATGCTTTTATTTGACATTCTATATATGAAATGTGTTTGTTAATAATTTTATTCGTAATAATTTTTATTTAAATTTCCTTTAAATTAAAACATTTAAATTCTCTATTACAGCAGGAATATTCATTCACAATGATTACAGTGATGTTACTTCAATTGTTACAATCTCTGGACTGATAGAATAAAATGTAACCAGTTTCCGATGACTTTTGTATATCCGAAGTTAAGCCATAGAAATCTTCGATTGTGGAGGCCTCTATCTTATCGACCATGTCATCGTCGAATAGAAGCCATAGACCATGACTCTTAACAATACTGATGTAATGGCCACGATTAGGACCCGAGCCACAATGGATAACAACAGCCATTAGATCATAAAGGCGATCCGGATTAACAGCATCATCCGACGTATTAAAAAGTCTCAATTCAAGAGGAAAAACAACACGATGCGAGACTTTAATGTGACGATTAAACTGTTCCATGTACTTGAAACGTTTCAGATGTAAAGCCAAAATCATGGGCAGTTTTTTAACGCGCATACGTTTCTGAGCCTCCTGATAACTGCAGCAATTATCGCATTTGAATTTGTTGTCTGAGCAAAGAGTTTCCGTGTTACTAAAGCAACGCAGGCAATGTGTAATGGAAGTATTCTGATCCACATCGACTTGTAAATCGAAAAAATGTTCATCCTTGCTGCTGACAGTCTCACAATTCAGACATCTTGTCTCGGACGTTAGAGTGCCTTGGAATATCTCATGCACCCAAGTGGGTTCTGTATTAGCGCTATTCGTTTGTGTGGGCGTGGTGGCATCCGTTATGCCAATGCCTATGCCATTTATCGAGCCAGTCGACTGCGAACAAGTGCCATTCGTAGATGAATTCGAAGCGGTGGTTGATGTTGATGTGGTTGAGGATGATTTTATTGCTGCAGTGCCCGTGGCTGAGCCATTTTTATTGGCATTCCGTTCGGCCAAGATGATTTCGTTAATGTGATTGATGAGAAAATTTAAAAATTCATGAGCATCTTGTTGCATATAATTGTCAAATTCTTCCTTTTCCTTGCGCAAGCGTGCAATAAACTTTTTCGGTGCTATGGAGCCTACCTTTTTCTTTTGCGTCGCTATGTTATAGAATAAGTCCGCTAAGCAAGACAGCAAGGTCTCTTTGGGGCGTTTATTTTTGGCTTTGTATTCGAGTACCTTTTCACGAAAGGGTTTGCAAAAGTATAAAGCCTGCAGCACCGAATTGCTGTAGCATGTATTGCCAAAATTCACCAAACCAAAGTAGTGTTCATTGGGTGGAAATAAATCCGAACCGATTTCCTTTTCCAATTGTGAGACATTGGCACCCATTTTTTTTCTTTTTTCACTTCGTTTTCTTTATTGAGATTCTCTTTGTGTTAACAAATAACAAATACAACCACCATACAACCACCACCTTTATTTGTGTGTTTTTATTAATGAAATATTTTTATTGTTAGTGTTTCATAATTTTAAATGTTTTCTTCTTTTTTTATTTTCTTTAAATTTTCTTTAATTTTTCTTTAAATTTTATTTTTAAAAATTTTGTTTTTGTTTTTATTTTTTTATTTTTTTTTTTTTGCTGTAGCAAGTGTCTGAAAATAATATAAGAAAAAAGTTGAAGAGGGGATATCAGTTTTAAAAGAAGAAAAAATTTCTTAAAAACAAACAAAAAAAAAAAAATTTTTTTTTTTTAAATAAAATATTTGTTTTTTTTTTAGCTTAAAAAATAAATATTTTATTATTTAAAACATAAAATTACAATTAAATTGTTAAACAAAAAAAAAAACGACAACACTTACTTTTATTATCCCCTCTCCAAAGAAAAAATTCTTTTTCGATATATTTTCTACAAAAATTTAATAAAAAAAAATTCTTTCTTTAGTTTTTAAACTTTTTAAAACACTTATTAATTATTTCACAACACAATTTAATAACAAAATATTTTTTTTTATTTTTTATATTCAAAAAAATTAAAATTTTCTTTTCTTTCATTTTGTTCAGAAAAAACGATTAATTTTCATCATTTATCAATAATTAAAATAAGGAGAAAGAAGGAGAAAAGGAGAAAAAGGAATGAAGAATAAATTTTTATATAGTATTTATTATAAATATAATAAGTAAGCTTAAAAATAATTAAAAACAAATAACTAAGATGCATTAGAAAAATAAAATTAGCAAAGCATTTATTTGTGAGAGCTAATGTTTGAAAAAAAAAAAACAAAACGCAAGCCATTCTGTCCTAGAGCTCAAAGTTCAAATAGGAAAAAATAGGATTTGTACATTTTTACAATTTTAAAGCCTTCCATAGGAGCCTACAATAAGATACACCATTTCATTTAAAAATAAAAAAAAATAAATAAAAATAAAATCAAAATTTTCCTAGGGAAGTTGTGAAGTTCGAAGTAAATTACTCCGTTGTAAGGCTAGTCGCCTTTGCTGTTAGCAAGTGTCTGAAAATATATAAGAAAAAAGTTGAAGAGGGGATATCAGTTTTAAAGAAGAAAAATTTCTTAAAACAAACAAAACAAAAAAAAAATTTTTTTTTTTTAAATAAAATATTTGTTTTTTTTTTAGCTTAAAAATAAATATTTTATTATTTAAACTAAAATTACAATTAATTGTTAAACAAAAAAAAAACAGACAACACTTACTTTTATTATCCCCTCTCCAAAGAAAAAAATTCTTTTTTCGATATATTTTCTACAAAAATTTAATAAAAAAAAATTCTTTCTTTAGTTTTTAAAACTTTTTAAAACACTTATTAATTATTTCACAACACAATTTAATAACAAAAATTTTTTTTTAATTTTTTTATATTCAAAAAAATTAAAATTTTCTTTTCTTTCATTTTGTTCAGAAAAAACGATTAATTTCATCATTTCATCAATAATAAAATAGAGAAGGAAGGAATAAAAAAATTTTTAATAGTAATTATATTTAAATATAATAAGTAAGCTAATAAAAATAATTAAAAACAAATAACTAAGATGCATTAGAAAAATAAAATTTAGCAAAGCATTTTATTTGTGAGAGCTAATGTTTGAAAAAAAAAAAACAAAACGCAAGCCATTCTGTCCTAGAGCTCAAAGTTCAAATAGGAAAAAATAGGAATTTGTACATTTTTACAATTTTAAAGCCTTCCATAGGAGCCTACAATAAGATACACCATTTCATTTAAAAATAAAAAAAAATAAATAAAAATAAAATCAAAATTTTCCTAGGGAAGTTGTGGAGTTCGAAGTAAATTACTCCGTTGTAGGCTGTCGCCTTTTTCAGCAAGCATTAGACAAGATTTCTTGATCATTAAACAAATCAAAAATAGGTGGAAAGAGGGCACTCAAAACCATATGCTTTGACCTCTATGTGCTCAGCAAGCTTAGCATTATACATGATCATGATAACATGATCATGATGACATGATCTAGTGCTGATGACGATAGTATATTGATAGTGATAGTAAAATCGCCAGCCAGTTTCATAAAAAAAACTACAAATGGTATAGGTTAGACAGAGATGTTGGGTATTTTGAAGGCAGCAATCCTAACATCCCTACTTGATTCCAAATAATAATCACACTGTGATACTTTTTAAGCATTTGTCAACATCTTCCTATTAAAGTACAGTTTCTTCGGAACCGTCATTAAGTGCAAGAACAAGTTAAATGTATATTCCTCGGCTTTTATTATTTCTTTACTTTGTTTCAATTTCATAAAGTTTTTTCAAAATAGACAGGTGATTGGTCTATTACAGCTAGTTCTAGAATAATAGGGTTGCCAGTTTCCTAACCGAAAATGTGTTAGATTCTTTTATTTCTCATTTTATATTCTCATTGAGTCCTACGCTTTCTCAAGAGGTAGCATTTTCTAAGACGTTCGTTGTTGAGGTTATCCCCTCTGTAGGGGCAGTGGTTAAGATGCTTCCCCGATAAATAAAAATGATTAAAATTCAAAAACGATAATGAAGTCCTTTGGGCAGAATTACAACCTAGTTTCTTACACCACTTGTATTGTGTGTTTTAATTTTATATATGAGTGGCGGGACCTACAGTTCAAAGTCGACCCCGAACGACAGATTTTTGAGAAACTTTTTATGGCAAGTCACAGCATATTTTTTGTTCGCGATGTCTAAGACAGGAATTGAATTCTCTTTTAGTTATATACCTGACCTATGAAAAAAACTTTCGAATAAGGAAACAAACCTACATTTTGAAATCCTAGGTCGATGGGCAGAATAACCAGTATTTCCCGTTTCCTTCTGTAGTTGCAATAAAATTTCAATCTTTTTATGGCATTATATAAGTGCGCTCAATTCACTTTTGGTGGCAGTTATATAAGCGTTTAAATAAAGTCCAGTGCATTGATTCCATGTGAGTTGAAGAAATTAAACCTAATCGAGAGAATTTTCATCTTAGAGTAGATGCAGAATTCAATAAACTCATCACATTATGCAGAAAATTATGGATGACAATTTCACGTAGGCTGCTAAGAATTCGCTATTAAAACCCAGTGTGAACCAGCCCGAATTTAACCGTCAGGAAAAAACGTCCACAACTAAATTAAAGGCCAATTTTAATTAATAGCAGAGGAATTAAATTGTTTAGTAAAATAAATCATTAATGATTCAACTGAACCCGCGTATCATTCACTGTTAAGGCGAACCGTCTTACGCATTCATTTTATTGTTCACATTTATCCATGAATGCCTGTTTTCTTATCCTTTGTGTACAAAAACCTTGCTTTTATAAGAGCGTACAACAAGCGATTGCGGGCCACGGTTTTTTTTTTTTTTTTTTTTTTTTTTTTTTTTTTTTTTTTTTTTTTTTTTTTTTTTTGTGAAAAAAGACGAGATTTCCAATGAATGAGTCAATATCAGGTTTCTTTAAAAATGGCAACAAGTGTTGTTTCTACACCCAATACTATGTTTTGTATTCGTAAATAAATTCTCTCGACAAACGCCTTCAACAAATAAAATTTTAGTTCTTGTCATAACAAATTATGATAAAAAAAAAAAAAGAATCATGAATGAATGAAATAAAACTGGTATTAGATATCGAGAATCATTGGACAAATGCAAGAAAGAATTTTAACACTGTTTTAGAAGAAACCATACATGCATCCCAATATGAATAGAACGGGTTCTGGTTTAAACAAAAATATTAAAAACTTATCAATTAATTAAGCATACGATATTACCCACAAAAAAGAAGATTAAAAGTGAGAATAATAGTGTAAATAAAAGAAAGGTCATCCAAACAAAAAAAAAAAAACTAGTTTTGCCAGATTAGAAAAACTCATCAAACTCAAACGAAATCAAAATGTTAATTTAAAGACAACGATCATAATAAAGCCGCAATCAGTTATTGTTTAGAAGTTCGGCTAAAATGTTTCAACATTTGAAGGTAGAAAGAAAATGTAAAAATACTACAAAAAAAAAAAACCTTAATCAAGTTCGAAATTTTTTCCAGTTCTATGTAACATTGTCACTTTTAATGGGCCTTCTATTAACTTCGTGGGCAGATACCAAAGTATTATCCTCTTTAGAGTAAGACATTTTGAAAACGTATTAAACTTTGACAATTATTGTGTAATATTTTATCTGAATTTTTCAGTTCCTTTAATAACAACCACTTTCGTCATGAAACTGTCCATCTGGATGACGATCAACATTTGGTAATAGAAGGTTCATATGGCGTGGATTTTGAGGTAGCCAGTGATCTATTTTATATACTGAAAGTAACAGTAACTTATGTAGCCGATAAGAATGGCAACAGAGTGAAGTACGTTTTTGTGCAGACACAACGACCACAAATGTTAAATCCCGCTACCTTAAAGTCATCAGCTGGTTAACATTGTTCATCCATAACAATGGCTGAGGGCAACTTTATTTACTTGATGTATTATGGTTAATCTAATAAAAATCTAAGTTTGTATATTCAAATGATATTTGATTTTAAATATTTAAGATTTTAGTTTACGATCAAGTTCTAGCGTATGCAACACTCTTCTTGTAAGTAATTTTAAAACAGTTTGAAGGATTTTACAGTGCTTATGGAATCCCAGAACTGGATTAACATGGTGAACAGGCTCCACAATTAATATAATAAACAAGCTACTATCAGATGTATTGGCCAACAATGTTCACAACGAATAATTCGGTAGCCAATTCAATAAATCTGATGTCACTATTAGATTACCCGTTGCAGAATAAAATAATATCAGTCGGGAGGGAAAGAAGCTTAGCGCCTTATCTTCCAGACCCAAAACATCACAAACTGAAACGCAATTTGGTTTCATCATCAAGTTTAATAATGTTTCACTAAAGGTTTACCTCGGAACAGGCTAACTACACTGACCAGGTGCCACCTTCTTCTGCTGCATAAGAACTTTATCAGAAGTTATAATACAGTGGAAGATCGCGTGAGGACTGCAGCAATTTTGTCGACGTATTGGCCAATTTTGGGATTTGTGTCGCATATTATTCAATCAGCAATTAACAGTGAGATGCCCGTTGACATAAGCAATGTAACTCTTTCAGAAAAGGGACGTGAAATTCAAAAGGTCACGTAAACTGGTGCATGAAATGTTCAATTTTTGATATCAACGATGACGAGTTGATATTGATGGATTCTTACGCACACTCTCAGTCACAGCTTTGATATTTTCGGATGTACGCACTGTACGAGCACAAGCATATCTTTACGCATCAATAATGAGACTTGTATGACAAACTGTAGCAATAAACTTGCATACATCGAGCATTGTTGGTCCTTTTCTGCGACTAAATTTTGGTACGACATTTTCGTGCAATTTCCGTCCAATCTTTTTTATTGAAATAAATTTCCACTAAGTCCCAACGTTGCTCAAGCATAAATCGATTCATTATGTTCAGTGGAGATAATATAATGAATTTTGTGACAGAATATAATGGCATAAGTATTGCCAGATTCGAAATAACCAATGGTTCAAATTAAAATCAATTGATGGCCCACCCGATACAATGTAGGTAGTTTTCTACCTACTTAAATGACCTCATTCGAAATAAATTAATCATTAGTTCGGTTCATTGAATTCAGTTGTTACGATTGGAGTTTAACTGATGTTGGCTAAACTAGGTCCTACAACAGGTTTCAGCTGAATTGTTACTTCAACACTAGACGATAAAGGCGAGATTTCTGTTTAACATGGAAGAATGAAAGGAGAAAAATTATGCTTTACACAGGGAGCGACATTTAATGAATAAAAATGCCAGTCTATTATGAAAGATCCAAATGTGTCAGCGACTGCATATCATGGCTTTAGAAACTCTTTCATTGTATGCTTGATTAACAATATTTATAGGATATGTATGTATGGTGTCTTAGGGCCATTATTACAACTTGCCGTTAACTAAAGGGAGGATTTTAACTGGCAGATAAATTGTTTTTTGTTATTATAAGTGACCAATAAGATAGAAGTAAGCGTTAAGCTAAAGGGAGGATCATCCTACCGGTAACTTTTAAAGTTAAGTTTATGCCTGAACTTGCCATATATTATCCATTATTTTCAATATGGCAACTTGTAATATAAATAAAACGAGCAAATACAAGAAAAAAGAAGCCAGTCGTTGCCACTGCGTTTAAAAAAAACATGTTTAAGTGAACAGTTTTATCGACATTGCTCCGAAACTGCCATACTTTTGAAAATGTTAACTTAATTTTATCTGTAAGTTGTAATAACGAAAATAAGTTAAAGGTAACTTTACAGCTCCCTTTATCTCAAGGTACCTTTAACTAAACCCAAGTTTAACGGCAAGTTGTAATAATGGGCCTTAAAATAATAAAAAACTATTGGAGTCTTTACTAGAATAGCAAATAAAAGTTCATATTTCGTAATAAAAAAAATTGGCTTGTGACCCAAGATTAATTTAAGTCAACATTTTATTTAAAATGCAGTTTATGATGCAGTGTCAGTTTTATTATGATTTCAATTATAATTTTAATTAACACGTATTTATGCACAGAGCCCTATGCATAATTAAAATATTCTTCAATAAATAACCAATATTGCCAGCAAACTCATCATAGTCTAGAACCACCTTTGGAACGGATTTCGATGTTCGGATAGAGGTGTTTGACCTATTTTTCGAACCTACCACAACCTCATCTAAGCTTCACACCGATTAATTCTTAAATATCTTGTACAATAAGAACAAACTGCATAGATGACAACATTCGATCACGGGAACTAGTTTAGATAACAAAACAATCAGGTTTCCACGATTCGAAGAGTAAGATATACATGAACCCTGATTTATAGTGTCTGAGGACAAGTTTTGAAACACAACGCATTTTATTTTATAAATTAAAATTAAGAGGAAAAAATGTATTCCTATTAATTATAAAATAATTAAAACAACAAAAAGCATCAGCTAACATCTGTGTGATGCAGTTTTATTATGTTTTTGACAGAAACATGTTTTAGAAGAATAAATTATAAATTAATGGATAATTATAAACACAATGCATATGATAAAAGAGAAATACAAGAATAATATTCAGCGAATACAGGATTTATAGAACAAAGAACCTCTTAAAACTTCGAGTGAAATTTCAAATTGTTTCCTATTCCACAATTTAGTCTAACAAGAGAAGCTTTAAAATGATGTTGGAAGAAAAGAAGGTAACTTAAAATTAAATAATTTTCAATTTTAAAGTTAAAAATAATAAGAAAAAATTCAACAAATATTAGATAAAACTGTTATTATTCCTTCTACTGGCATGGATTGCTACGTCTAGTGCTGATGATACTGAAACTTTAAGGACATTCAGGTAATTCAATTGAAATTCTTTTTAAAAAAAATAGAAAAATTTTAATTTAATTTCTTTCATAGTGTTGCTATACAAAATGCTTTACATGATGCAAACATATCCCTAGATAATGAGGGTAATTTAATATTCAAAGGACTGATTGTACAAAAATTGAAGATACCTCATGATCCAGATAATATTTTAAGAATTAATCTTGAGTATGTGGCGGATAAGAATGGTTACAAATCGAAATATGTTCTGATAAAAGAAGAATTTATTGAAATAAAAAAACTAACGCCAGCTGCGTTAAAATCAATAGCAGGTTGAAAAAAAAATAAAAGTAAGAATATTATAAACGAAATAAAAACAAATACTAAAGTAAACTAAAGTATGTTTGATTTTATTTATGGTCCGATTTTCATTTTTTATGGTCCGATTTTCATTTTTATTTGCAGTTTTTTTATCCTCTTCTAATATGGCAATGTTATGTCTAACGGTATTTCAAACTTTACCATGCCTGTATTGCTTTGTAGTCAAAATTCTTGTTCACTTTAGAACGTTCTTCAAACAAACGATAGTCGGATGAAGCAAGGTCTGGAATATAGAAATGGATTAAGGAATGTAATATGAATTGCCACAGATTCATATATATTTGGCTAGTTGGTCGGGTTTTGTATACAATTTCCTGCTAAAGCGCTAAAGCGAATACACATAACATACATACACGAGTACATAATTGGTCAATACAAACCCTTCAGTCAGGAGCATTATAACAAGTTCTCAGTTTACTTATGTTTTGTATGTTTATTGGTTGGACCTACCGCTTAAAGTCTACTCCAAACAACAGATTTTTGAGAAACTTTTTCATGGCAATTTTAGTTACTCTCCGAATATATGCCAGAAATCTGCTGAAAGTCATCGAAGAAAAATTTTTTTTATTTTGTTTTGTTGAAGATGTTTGATCTCAGCTTTGAACGTTGGCCTCACATTTACCTCCTAGACTATGGCGGCTTCAGTTTTTATGTCCTTGATTTCCTTGGCTTTCGATGATTCGTGTTGCAATGACTTTGACAGCAAACTTTGGGAAAGAATGCCTAAAATTCATGATATTTGAAGCTTTGATTTCAGCGATCTTTAAATTCTTAATAATCAATACCTCTGTAAAGCGCAAATCATACCTCACACCTGTATTCGATCATATATGTATCTACAGTTTAAAGCTTGGGTGAGTAATCAATGTATTCCAGCTTCAGTTTTCTTCTTTCAAATTAAAAATTTAAGCAAATATTTCCGCAAATACTGCTGATGACGTCGTCGCAAAAATTAGACATTTTTGAAGCAAAAAATAAAATAAACTTTGTTGCTAAAATTATTCCACTCAATAACTAAGTGAGAATAAACGACACTCCCTAATGTCAGATAAGCTATTAAAGCCACAAACCATATGTAAAATATTTTTAGGTTATGCACCCAATTTGTTTTCACACAAAACCCTAAAAAAATTACCAAAAATTGTTAAAGCTTCTCTTTTACAAGAGAAGGACAACGGTTTAACAACATTTGCGCAATTGTTATGTTAAACACAAAACCACAATAATTCCGTTTAAACTGCAAGTGAAGAGATTTAACCCAGAATTGTAGAAACCGGTACTTATTAATTAAACTCACAAGCCCGACTACTCACTTACCATACGTGAGTAAAGCGTTAGTAAAACCTTAAAAACAAAACAACGTTGTCTTCTTTTGTTTAAAATGTTTTTAGAAATTTGTTTAATCATAAAATCTCATCAATTTGCTAAAATGTAGACAAGATAGACAAGTTTTTTTTAAAGATTATTTTGTTACTTTTTGTGATTTAAAAAAAAAAACCAAAAAAACAACAACTATGACCGGCCAAGAATTCGATAATGAGTTGAAAAACAGCCAGAAAATATTGTAAAAAAACAAAACAAAAAAAAAAAAAAATTAAAATAAATGAATAGTTATGTTAAGGTAAAAAACAGAAACAAAAACACAAAAAAAACCCAATAAAACTATAAATATTATTAATAATTTAGTTTTAGTTAAACATTAGCGGATACAACATCACAATCTTAGAACATCATCATCTATCGTCACAATATGAGGAATTGGGTAACAGAAATACAAAACTTGAAACGGATTTCCTTTAAATTTAAAAACTTTCTGATTTTTTTTTTACAAAATTTAGCAATTATTTCTTATCCTATTGGTATTGAATCTCTGCCACATGAGTTTAAGTGAAACAAAAATTTTAAGAGTAGTCAAGTATGTTCTATCTAACCTCACTAAATTACAAAATTTCTGAAATTTCTAAAAATTTTTTGTTTTTTCATTTATTTTCTAGCATTTCTCAGCCCGATGCTAGCCGCATGGAAACGTACGAATTAAAAAATGAAAATACTGCCGATGAAGAGCTGATCATAAATGGCAATCTTGACCAAACGTTCTATTCCTCGGATTCTCCTTTGATTTATCGTTTGGAGACAGTTTATGTAGCCGATAAGGATGGCTACAGAGCGAAATACAAATTAATACTTCTGCCCATGGCATTAGGTTTGTCTCCCAATACTTTGAAAACGATAGCGGGTTAAATTTTAGTGTTGTTCCACAGAAAAAATAAATATTTTTAACGTTAAGTACACACTCACACACGCATATGTTATAAAAAAAAATTAAAGAAAATTCCAAAAATAATACAAACAATAGATGGACGACCCGGTGGGGTAAGTAAGCGACCAAGTTTGTTTCAAAATTATTGAGAAACTGATGGAGTGGTTTTCGTGCACCTGTCTTACAGTTGGGACGTGACACCAAATTGATTTTCAACTTCTAATTTTTATGGCCAGTAATTTTATTGGAGAAGATTTTCCCTCAATAGATCTTTCAGAAGAATTCAGCGTCCCAGTTGTGTGGCGATAAGACAGAGAGTTTCCATAAAATGAACATAACGAAATACATAGTGAAGCCCTATTTTAAGAGATAAGTGTTTACCTACCACATGTCATGTAAACTCAATATGTAACGAGAACTTACGTCATTGGGAGAAAGCACTACCGAAAAGTTGGCAGTCATACGACGGTTCTCTTTGCTTTTTGAATTTTTTTTTTTAAAGCATCACACTAAATTAGATCACGAACGTATTATTGTGAGAACATACGTACGTATACAGGGGAATACCTGTTTTAATTTTGCTTTGTTTTTGTATCTTGCTAATAGCAAAATAGCAAAAAAAAAGAAATGTGACGTACGACTTTTATTCTCATTTTTAAAATGCGTATGGAATTCTATAACATTTTCTCTCTGACTTTACGTGCGTAACACACTTATGGTAGACTTAGTCAAACTTGACGTAACGTTAACGTAACGGAATCTATATTCGTTTATAGAATATGAAAAGCAATGAGAAAATTTATCGATTCGTTATGAAGTGACATATTAGACGTGAGATGCACGTCCACGGTGCAAACCTCAGGTCAGAGATCTCCAACAAAACGAAATATGAAAAAAGAAATACTTCTTCGGCAACTTCCTCTCAGTAGATTTCTGGCAAAACTCTGAGAGTAAATAAAATTCCCATGAAAAGTCTCTCAAAAATGTATGATTCGGAAACCACTTTAAACTGCAGTCCTGCCACTCATGCATAAAGTTAGCACACACAACATGAAGAGTGTGAGAAACTTGGTCGTAATCCCGACTAAAGGATTGTAGTAACCAAGTAATTTCAGTAAGAAATTGTATTGCCTCTCATATGCCAAAAACGAACCTTGATTCTGTAACGTTCCGTGAACGTTCATCTAATTCAAGCTTTATCGTGTAAACTAGCCTAAAATGATCAGGATCATTGCAATTATAAGTGTCGGTGTTCATTAACTAGCCTTATCTTTCGAAAATCATGCGGGATCTAATACAATGCTTTTCTCTTTCTTATGGAAACTTATGATCTAGTGACACTAAATGTTTCGGTGTTAACCGAAAGCAAGGACCAATGGTATGCCTTCAATCCAAACGTTCTTTATTAATTTTGCAAGAATTTTTATATCCAGAAAATATGAATTTTTTAAAACAAAATTTTAATGTTCCTTTGCATATAACCTTTGACCTCCATTTAAATTTTGTAAAATAAACCACAAAGTTCTATTAAATAATAATCAAGCCACAACTAATAGGCTTTTTTGAAAACAAAAAACAAAAAAATTCTCTTCCAGTCCTAATGATGTTGGCCACCCATTGTAAAAGGAAAAATTCTTTTTAAAAAAAAAATGCAGCTTTTTTCCTTCATTAATTCAACAGGGAAAAGTGTATTTCACATTAACTTAACAATGACCAAACAAACCATCATAATGTAAGTAAACCAACAAGATTGTTGACTCTTCTGAGGGATATTTATGATTATTTGGTTGTGAATGGATCAGGAGGGAAATTTGTATATCTATGGTGGTTACCATAGAGGTTTATGAAATAAATAAAACAACAACAACAAAAAAGCGAAACGAAATCATGTTTAAATAAGAAAAAGAAACAAAAAAAAATCAACTACTAGTAACGGGATGAAGTTCAAAAACCTACCAAGAATCATCATGTAAAGAAGCAGAGCAAAAAGTAGAATCATAATGGTCAACCAGTAGAGCAAAAAAAAAATAAAAAAATGTACTTAACAAAGTAAGCAGAAAGAGAGAAATATAATGAGAGAAAGAAATAAAGCCAAGGCATTATATTTTAATGTCAAGTACGTGAAATGCCAGGATATAAAAAAAGGACCATTACAATTACAAACATTAAATGCCTGCCTCTAATGGCTATGAAATAACGCAGGCAATTTACTTTTGAAAGCCATATTTCGTTTACATTCATTAAAAAGCCCATTTAAGAAGAAATATTTTTAAAAAAAAATTTCTTAAATTATGTTAGAATTTAATAAGAAAAAAAGAAAAGCCAAGAAATAAATCAAAAAAAAAAAACAAACAAAATTAATTTCAATTGTGTATTCAACTTACCGTGTTTCGATTAATTCCTTGCCTTTCTTAAGCCGTGTTGTTGTTATTGTTGTGTAAAATAATAATTTTGAATACAGGGTTTTCTACTATCAAAGAAAACCAACTCCCAAAACTATAGCCAAAGGATGATTGATTGATTGATCTAGACGGAGTTGTTCAAACTAATGATTTTCTATAATTTTTTTTTTTTTTTTATTTTTATTTTATCGCATCGTTTGTGATTCGATAAGGTGTTGCAAAAATTCTTCTTTGCCGTTGTCTTCTTAATGATGAAACTAAGTGTGGGGTTTCTTTATGCTTTAAGACGTTGAACGTAAATTTATTCAAAATTCATGGAATTTGTGAAAAAGCAAAGAATTTTTTGAAAATAATTTTTTTTTTTTCTTATAGAAAACTTAGTTTGTAAATTAAATTCTTTT
>QOCX01000062.1:633466-644210 GCA_005959815.1 Sarcophaga bullata
TATCGTTTAGAAAATAATGATGATGTAAAGGAAATTGTATTTGCCTGTAAAGATAAAAAAAGAAATTTTAAAAAATATTAATATTTATCGAATTAAATAAACTTTAAGAAAAGTATTTTGACGTATATATACGTCAAATTTTATATTCATCATTTATTTGTGGAATGTGACGTTATGACGAGTCAAAAAAAAAATTAATTTCTTTAAAATAAACAAACTTTTTAGCTTAAAAGGGAATGAATACTTAAAACTTAGTGTCTATTGTTTAAATGGAATTCAATTCAAGAGTGCATTTTCTGACGTCTTTTCATCTGTTAAAAAAACTATTAAAAATTAAACTTAAATTACAAAAAGCATTTGCCTCAAGAAAAGTACAACTTTGAGAGTGAACTTTCAGTGTTTCACAACTGAATCAGTCAATTAAATACATCAATTGTAGTGTAAAATAAGGATGCCGTATATAACCTCAATTGTTCAGCATCATGCGGGATAATATCATCAGCTAGATCTTTTCAGAAAATAAATCAATTACATGAAGTCTTTGACGCTTACTCGAGGTCTTAGATTATGCTGCTGAAGAAAAGATAGAAAAATAACCATGATAAGGATATAAATATTGTTACGAAATGTATAACTTGGTATAAAAATCAAGAAAACCAAAGCCAAAGCTCAGCCGTTGCATGAAGAATACTTACTATAAGGTCCACCATTAGAATCTGTAAATAACTTCTCTGGGCATTATGGGGGCTCAACAAAGTGGGGCGGCATTCGAATGGTTACACTCAGTATAAAGAAAGTTACATATGTGGTACGCACCAGAGATCAGTATTCAAAAAGATGAGTAGAATCGATTCATACTCACAATTTTTGATACTTATACGCATTCATACTTATTTTAATGTCATTCTCAGACTACTCATATTCAAAGTTTGAAGTACTCATCATACTCATACTTAACACTACGTATGATGTCCACTCTCCGTGACTCAACATATACAATAATCACAAAATAAGTATGAATCGTATACGAACACTACAATACTCACTAGAAGGTTGTATGTTGGCTCTGTTTGCTGCCCTGAGTTTTTTGCTTATGTGTCTTTTTGCTTTTGTTGTAAATACAACAATAACTAAGGCTGTAAATTTGGATGAATGATTCAAATCACTCGAATTATTTATGAGTATTATGAATCTGAATGAGTAGGCATATGAATCAAACATATTTCGAATGGTAATAAGTTTGACGTCAACGTTGTAGTGAGTACTCATACTCTCTGGTACGCACGTACAATGTTTAGTCTTTTTTACGAAAATAAAATCTGATAAATCAAATACAATCCGAAGAAAACTATAAGTACTCATCAGAAAAACAGCTTAAGGTTCACATGTGTAGACAGCTTAACGAATCTTGGGAACTTATTAAAAAGCGAATACACAGTGGAAGAAATTAAAACAAAAGATAGAGACCAAAAGATAGAGACCCGATAGCACCATAAGGAGGAGCAGTAGAGTGGAATTTTCATGACTAAATAAACTGAAGCCAAATAACATCTGGAAACATCCAATACTGCAAGAGCTTGGACTATACGACTTTACAAGGGAAATCACCTAAAAAACAATAGCTAACCACGGTAACGATGATGTGTGTGAAGATAAATTCGAATTTGAAAATCCAAGACGCAATCCATAAATTTTAGCAGCGCCACATTTAGCGTTAACAGAGCAAAAATTTTCTCTTAACAGAGCAAAATTTGCCTTTAACAGAGCACTGTTAGAGGTTTAACAGTATCCATCTGAAGAAGGTACCTTGCTTAGGAGCTAATTTTAGGGCATATACTAGGTCTAGGAGTACCATATCATACTCGAAGGATGGGTCCAAGGCCTTTTTATATAATCAACAAAAATAGTTCCACATAAAGTCATATGGTATTGTGAAAATTGGCTTTGAAACTATCAATTTTTTATTGAAAATTCTCTAGAAGATCAGTGGCCATTTTGGAAGATATAAGAAATAGTACACCATACGGACTATATGTACATGATAGTCCAGAGTGTCCTCTTTCCAACGGTGGTAGTGGGATAGCTGAAATAATTTTGTGAGCCGAGATATTCAATTTTAAAAAAATCGATTTTCGACCAAAATCGTATGAAAATTCTCTAGAAGATCAGTGGCCATTTTGGAAGATATAAGAAATAGTACACCATACGGACTATATGTACATGATAGTCCAGAGTGTCCTCTTTCCAACGGTGGTAGTGGGATAGCTGAAATAATTTTGTGAGTCGAGATATTCAATTTTAAAAAAATCGATTTTCGACCAAAATCGTATGAAAATTCTCTAGAAGATCAGTGGCCATTTTGGAAGATATAAGAAATAGTACACCATACGGAACTATATGTCATGATAGTCCAGAGTGTCCTCTTTCCAACGGTGGTAGTGGGATAGCTGAAATAATTTTGTGAGCCGAGATATTCAATTTTAAAAAAATCGATTTTCGACCAAAATCGTATGAAAATTCTCTAGAAGATCAGTGGCCATTTTGGAAGATATAAGAAATAGTACACCATACGGACTATATGTACATGATAGTCCAGAGTGTCCTCTTTCCAACGGTGGTAGTGGGATAGCTGAAATAATTTTGTGAGTCGAGATATTCAATTTTAAAAAAATCGATTTTCGACCAAAATCGTATGAAAATTCTCTAGAAGATCAGTGGCCATTTTGGAAGATATAAGAAATAGTACACCATACAGACTAAATGTACATGATAGTCCAGAGTGTCCTCTTTCCAACGGTGGTAGTGGGAGAGCTGAAATAACTTTGTGAGTCGAGATATTCAATTTTAAAAAAATCGATTTTCGACCAAAATCGTATGAAAATTCTCTAGAAGATCAGTGGCCATTTTGGAAGATATAAGAAATAGTACACCATACAGACTATATGTACATGATAGTCCAGAGTGTCCTCTTTCCAACGGTGGTAGTGGGATAGCTGAAATAATTCCGTCCTCCATCCCCACCAATCCTTTTCATTTCAACATTATTGTTTACAAATAATAATGATCATAATGAGAATTAAACTTCATGTCAATAGTCTTATTTTCACTGTTAAATAGTTAACAGTGCTCTGTTAAGGGTAAATTTTGTTCTGTTAACAGCCAATTTTGCTCTGTTAAAGCCCAATGTAGCGTTGCTAAAATTTATGGATTGCGTCTTGGATTTTCAAATTCGAATTTAACTTCACACAGCTCTTGCGGATCTCAACTACAAATGAGCCTTTTAGAATCGATTGTATACGCTCGTTTTAAATGTTGTCCCTTTCTTTGCAAAGCCGTTAATTTAATGGTTTTCTCTCTTTACAAATTTTATAGATAATATGGCTGAAAACCTGTAGTATTTCCTTATAAACAGGCAGTACAATAAGCGATAAATTGACGACCTATTAACATTAGCCTCTAGCTAATGGAATCAATTCATTCAACGCTTTAGTAAGAAAAGCTTTATAGCCCAAGACATTTGATCGAGTGTGTTACAACTCACTTTATGTATCGACAGCTATTTCTGTCTATTTCGGACAAGATTTCCCAAGAAAAGATTAAATTCCGAATTACCGAAAAGTCTTCTTCTATATCAACTTGTTCTTTAACTGCTAATGGCGGTTATATTCCTTTGACGATTGGTCAGGCCTTTAGAAGATTCAGGAAAAGGTTTGAAGATCTTAGGACTCATAAGAGGACAATGTAGCAAGAAATTACTTTGTAGGTAATCTCCAATTAAAGCTAAGAAAGATTTGCTGTTCATTTCACATTTTTGAATGCAATTTTTACATGGCACAGGCGAATGACACGTGCGTTGATCCTGTGCTCAATTTCACTAGGAATTATAGGGTGATCTTTTTAACCAGCGAAGAATAGGGCAGAATCACAAAATGGTTACGAGACTTATGCTAGATCCTTAATGTATTGAAAGAAGGAATAGTATGGCTCAGTGAGAGCAGATCAAGAATGACAGTTCCCCTGTATAGCATCTAAATCTACATATAGAGCTCGAAACAACACTCATTCTAAATAAGTGCACCCTGAGTCAATACTGCAATGTCAACACAGTTGTTACCAGGATATGCATGAGTAGTCTGATGCACGACTTAGATTTCCTTTTATTGTAATTTTCCCACAAAAGGTTAGATTGCCTCAAATTGAGAATAGTTTTTGAATTTTTTTTTATCCTGTCTTTTGTGGGAAATATCTTGTCCAACTCCGTTTGAGCTGTAAGACTAAAATGGTATGCATTCAGTGTATGATTCCTGAATTCAGTGATTACAGGATTCCCCTGTAAGTCTTCTTGTGCATACTATAATAACCTGTGCGGCCTTTCCAAAGATGAACTCTACAAGAGCCCTTCATGTCAGTTTACTATCCAGTGCTGGTCCTTGATATTTGACTTCTCGACAATTATTAAATATAACAAGGACAACTAACTGTTAAGAGGCATATGCTCTTTTATAACTTATTGCCAGAGTTGAACATCATTTTCTATTTCCTTTTATTTAGCTTAATCCCGAGCCTTTGAGATACTTTTTGGTGGATTTAATATTTAAAATCTCATCCCTTATAGGTAAACGCCATGTTATGTTAGGGAAGTGCAATATATTGTCTAGTTGCAGTACTAAGGTTCATTTTTACCACAATAATAAATGCGGACGCATATAATAAACACTCATCTTTGTCTTGTAACACTAAACACTCATCTTTTTCTTGTAAATTTATTATCATCACTATTATTCTCGATTATTATCCACGACTTGGAAGCCTGAGGTCTGATTTCGTTGTCAGAAGAAATTTTCATAAAATTCGTTTCTTCTTGATATTGTCAGGATATACTGAAAATTTTACAATTTTCAAGTGAATTAAGATTAAGATTAACTTAAATCTTTACAGTATTGTGTATTGTGGTCTAAAATTTGGCAAAAAAAAAATCAGCCTTAAACTGATTTCAATTAATTGCTCATGGTCCAGCAATACATCGAACAGTTTTCCTACTTTTATAACACACTTCTCTTCTTTAATAATCTCTAACAAATTGAAATAGCAGCCAAATAAAACACATCATACTTCGATTCTATTCTATTCTACACTGTCTTTGTTATTGTCCTCTACCAAGTCCAAAAGTTCACTCCCTAAGAACTAAAACGCATTAAAACACTAAAAGGGTAAGCCTATGAGTGGTTGTGCATGTACGGCTTTAGATACATTTTAAATGTGAGGATGTGACTGTAAATACAACAAAATGTTGCAGACATAAGTTTATAGTTTAAATGCTGGACAACAATAGCCACAACAATAATAACAACAAATATGGAAATCTTATAACAACTGCAACCCATTATAATAACAAAGCTTTTGGTATTGGTCTTCTTCCCCTCTCATGTTAATGTGTCCAGAATTTTTGTCTTAAAGCAGAATCCTGAGTGCTACAGAGTATAAAAAGAGATAGCAAGAGGACTACAGCACTTGATTTTTATTTAAGCTTCAGTGATCAATAAATTAGAGGCGTAATTCTAATTTAAATGTTATTGTGTTGCACTAAACCATGTGTTTGCTGGTTGTTAATATTGGACCATAAAACTGTTGCTTGAATTACAATTCCTTGCTACACACACGCTTTGTTATTGAGATTTAAAACTAAAAATGCCCAGCGAAGCATAAAATTTAATTAAAATTTTCTGTCTAAGGTCCATGGTTTTTAATTTTTTATTTCTAATCAATGAATCGAAGACAAAGTCGTTTTCTGTATAGAAATTGTTATTCAAGAAAAATATGACATTTTGCACGTTTATTACGTATTTTAATAGAATTTAATTGGAATTCATTAAGAAAATATTATATTTTACTTGCTTTTTAAAACAATCTTTAATGTGGTCGATTTCTTAATCACAGCTTATGCTTTAATTGACCACGTGTTGACTTCTTAGGTAATTGTTATGCTTATTTTTGTACATCA
The DNA here is from genome assembly GCA_005959815.1 of Sarcophaga bullata. NCBI lineage: Eukaryota > Metazoa > Arthropoda > Insecta > Diptera > Sarcophagidae > Sarcophaga > Sarcophaga bullata. Next base: position 639,468 of record QOCX01000062.1, read on the forward strand.
TTTTTATCTATCATGTCCCATAAGAAATACCAAGCCATGACATATTATGTCACAACGCATTGTTCTTTAATAATAACTCAGCATAGACCAAATCAAATACAAGCTGTTATCGACACAAATCCTTTTTTGCTATAATCAAGGAACTGGGTATCAGGACTGCTAACTTGGCAAAGCTAAATGAAAATAACTTTGGCATACTCATCACCATATCCGGAGACACATGTTATGTTCTGATTATTATTATTTCTTATCATCATAGAGCTCGAGAACGCTCTCAATCAGAATAAGTTGTCTGATGCATAACTCACACCTCTTTTTATTGTAATTTCTTAACAAACGTTTGAACTGCTTTAAAATAACTTAGTTTCAGAAGAGTTTAAAGCTCTTTATAATCCTCTTTTGTTAAGTATACCGTTAAAGATATCAGCCCTTATTACACAGACAAGTTTTGGTCGCATCAGTGCCGTCGAAGCTCCTCATTCTCGCAAGCTTATTTATAAAACATTATCGCAAATTGCCAAACAGCACCGTACTCTACCTTCTTTTTATCCTCATAAGAGCCGAGCGCTTTAATAGTGGAGTGATTGTCAGAGAATGTTTTATTAAGCATATCTTTTGATGGTATAAACTACCACTTGGAAGAATATATAAGAAAGTATGCAGCTTTCAGATTAGCCAAGTCATATTTGTTACTAAATCCTGTTGGAAAGTACATGCCAAAATCAAAGAGTTTACTAATCCTGTCCATGGGACAGTTATGAAGAGCGCTGACAACTATTTGTCACAGCTTTAGGACACGAAATTCTCTAATCGATTTCATATTAGACCTAACGCCTATCTACCTACCAATAGACTCCAAAGCTTCAGCCTTCATCACCATGTGCAGAGTGTTCATCGCAGCTGCAGGACATGTTCCCAATGCTCCTGTTTGATAACACACACTAGCCTATGCATATTTTCCAATTTCAATTGAGCTGTTTTTAGCTTTGTTCTGTCTGCTCAAATAATTGCCGCAAAGAACACTACTGACCTGATTATCACTGTTTATACCTAGGATTTCTATACAATGACATCATAACTTTTGTGTTCCTTAATTCCTGTGGTAATGATATAGAGTGTACCAGATTGTATTGTATTGTATTGTATTGTATTGTATTGTATTGTAAAAAATATCGGGAGTATAATTCGATAATTTATCGAAGTTGTTCACATTGAATTTGACGCGACTTTGGTCCAATTTAGTTAAAATTGTGTATTGAATCTGTTTGAAGAATAGCGGCAATTAAGCTCAACATGGAAAATTAATTGAAATTTTGAACGCTTTTTAATCATATTTAAAGTCTCTTCATTAACAGATGCTTATCAACAAAATCGTCTTCTCTTGCTGACCATTATAATTAATGATCATGAAAATTGTTAATGATTTTAGAAGAAAAACTTTCTAAGAAATTTTACAAAATATATCCACTTCAACAACTACCACCATTAACAGTTTGTAGGAATTTCTTTTTCATTCATCATATACTCGTGCTTCTAAAAATACTTTGCTTGTGAAAACTCTTCAATTGTATTCTCACATTGAAAAGCCTTTTGGTGGTCCGACCAATTTCTCTTCTTTTGTAATTTTCAAAGCTGAGCCTGGCATTGCCACAAAAAAAAAGTATACATGTGGCACAAGTGAAGCTCCTCTATTTATTGTTATAACAAAATTATGAATGTCTCAACTCATGATTATTGCCAATAAAGTAGTTGAAACTACTCAGTTTTTATGGTACTTGAAGAAAATAATTATTTGAATAGGATTTTATTGTAGGATTTTTCTGAGGTCCTTGCTTAAAATATGCATAATTTATAGAAATTTTGTCGAAACCGAAAAGAAAAAAAAGCGAGAAGAAACACAAAATTTAAATGTTGTACATTGTGTGATAACGAACATACAATTCATTTATCATAATAGACACATCATTATAACGTATGAACGGACAGGATAAACCAGACTTATGAATGGCTATTATCCATGTTATGCAAATATTAATACAATGCCAGACAATTATAATACTTGTTTAAAGTGTAAGTTTACTTTATGTCTGCACTGTAATAGGTTTTTTTCCTATTGATTAAAATTTTCCTCATTTCATAAAATCCTTATGAATATTTAATCCTTGAATATTTTAAATTCAATTAATTGTCGGACATGAATACATTGGGAGTACTTGAGTGATCGGGCGACCCACACACAGCATATTATGGTGTTTTAATGCAATTGGCCAAATGCCAAAGCAGACAATCGAATAGTGATGGGTCCCCTGGAATACACATGTTTTCAATACAGAGGCCATTGACAAATATAATCGTTTCAATCGAATAAAATCAATTGCTTTTAAAAACAATAAAAACAGACAGTTAAACATACGTACACTTAGACAGCCAGTCACTCGTACAATGTTGGTATTTTAATGCTGATTTGTGTTTGCAAACAATATGGGTAATATGGGTATTGTAAAAAATAAAAGCCAACTTGGGAGCATTTTTTTTCCTTGTAATTTTTTACTGATTAAAAGCCAATTGATTGGTCTGAACCCTTGCAAATGCCATAAATTCTACATGTTATGTGGTGTCTATGCAATTATGGCAAATGTTAAAAAAAATTTACATTCAAAGGAGGACTAAAGGCTGTTCGTTCTAGGCTAGCCTAGTAGTTTTGCTGTATATTAATGGCTTTATGCTTTATTGCAATTGTTTAAATTCCTGAGGCTTAAATGTCTCTTGATAGTTGTGTTCGTATTCTCTGTTTTTCTTAAATTTAGATTTCTGTTCCATGTTCTCTTAGAAGAAAAAAAAAACAAAAAAATAAAACAAGAATAACAGCCATCACATTAATTTAAAAATTTTGTCTTGTCTTGTCCCCTTGTTAATGTTGTTAGGGTCATATGTTGTACCAGTACCCTTCCTTGTATCCATAGATGAATGTGTAGCATATTTTATATTATTTGTCTTGTAAATCCGAATCCTTATTAAGATTTGTTGTAAACATTCGAATGTCTTTCGAATTCCCTTAAATTCTGTTTAATTTTTGAATGAATATTAAATACAACAACGACAACTCATATTTATTCTTGGCTATGCCTCCTGCTTTTTCATAACTCATGCTAAAGTTGAATATCTTTCTCTAATTCCCACACTTCCGTTTAATTCTAAGCCTGTGGGATACTATTTTTTGGATTTAAAATGTAATTGTTCGAAGATCTTGGGGTGATTCTTTATTACTGAAATGATAATTTTTTTTATGTCCACCAAAGATCTTCTCAATGGCCACTCGTTAAAGTTAAAATTTTGAAAGCAACATTTTCTTAATTATTGTAAGGCCTGTGCAGTACAATATGAAAGTCATGCATACATACATAATTGACCATTGAAGGATTACGGCTTAGCTTCTCACACCACTTTGGTTGTGGTGTGCTAATTTTATACATGAGTGACGCGACCTACAGTTTAAATCGACTTCGAACGACAGATTTTTTTGAGAAACTTCTCATAGCAATTTTATCATCAATTTTGTCTCAGAGACTTTTTGCCAGAAATCTGCTGAGAGGAAGCCGCCGAAGAAATATTTTTTCATATTTCGTTTTTGATGTCTGACCGGGGATTCGAACCCTGGCCTTTCATCTAATAGGCCAACACACTACTTACTAGACTACGGCGATTCAATATGAAAGTCACTGGTCCAAAAATCCATTTCAAAAAAAAAAGGAGCCTCAAATAGATGAATAATTCAAAAAGACCGGCAAGTTCTCAGAAGTCTCGTTGTACATCTCTCATGATCAGCATTTCCAATATTCACATTTCGACTGAGAACACTTTAAACCACAGTGTTTTAAGTTCCAATATATTCCGTATGTATTTATAATTAACTTGTACAAACAAGGTTTTTAGTCCAAAATACTTAAAAGTTCAAACCCTTTTCAAAACAACCGTCAGACAAGAGATCTGGTCCTCTGTTGGAGAACCGGAGCAGTGAGAGTGTTAGTCACAAAAGCGACTGAAAGAAATACTTTCAAACAAAGCTGTGATGAAAAATTCTAAATTAATTCAATGAATATGTTCTCGATCATTACCCAGAACTTGGAAAACTGGGAACTGAGGTTACGACATTGTCTGGTTGTCTGAAAAATTGCTACTACTGGGTGTAGGACATTATTACTTAATTTGAGCATTAAAAGCATCTGTTCGGCACAGGAATAACAGTTTACTTACTTAATTCATAATTACAACCCTTTAGTCAAGTTTGTTGCCACCTAGCTTCTCAAACCCACCATGTTATGTGTGTGTTAAATTTATTCAAGAGTGGTGGAATCTATATTGACAGTAGTCTGCTGAGATGAAGTCCGTGAAAGAAATATTTTTTCATACTTCGTTTTATTCGAGGTACCTGAGCTTGTCTGAGTTTGAACCACAGGTTCTCGTCTAGAATGTCACTACCTAGTCTAGCTACAGCGACTTCGCCTGAGTACGGCTTGAGTCAACACCACACTTCGAGATTGTTCCGTAGAAACTCTTGCTTCATATACTGAAACTTTCACTTTCCATAGCAAGAGCAACAGCGACCATAAACAATTTCTAAAAATGATGTGTTAACGATGGGCCTAAGAGTAAAAAATAGTAACAGATTCCAACAACATATGCCACAAACCCATAAAGGGAGTGCATGAACACAATTTTGTTGCCACCAAACAATAGGTTTCC
>QOCX01000062.1:644224-657421 GCA_005959815.1 Sarcophaga bullata
TCCACAAACCCATAAAGGGAGTGCATGAAAACAATTTGTTGTCACCGAACAATAGTTTTCTCCCATTCTAGAATACACACATACGCACATACTGTACAACAGCCAGAACTAACAATAACTGACTTGTGCAACATACAGTTAAAAAGAACAACAACAACTATAGCAATACCACTTCGAGTGTATTTTTATGTTGCAAGTGATAGTCTTCATCATTGTATCATCAACTTAAGCGTTTACCATGTTTGCAGCACACGCCAATATGCGTCCTCGTCCAACAACAGCGACAACAACACGGGCATTTTATTTTCCATAAAGAGGCAAAACAATGAATAAAGAAACGAACGGATGAACAGAATGAACAAAAAAAAAAACCGAAGTAGAGCCAAAGAACAATTGAAAAAATATATTTGCTTGCCACACAATAATCCACCAGAGGAGCATGAGATATACTTCAACCAACCTACGTACACTTTGACTCACATGCGGCAAATACTGCAAGTACATGCGTTGCAGTGCGTGTGTTTTATGCATTTTCTGTTGCATTTTTTCATTTGATTTTCTTTCTCTTTTTAACAGGCAGCAGCCAGCAACACCGGCTTCATAATTACAATATGATTTGCTGGTGCTGGTTCGTGCTTCTTTTCAATGTCAATGTTTCTTGTTGTGGTCTTTGTTTTGCAATCATTCTTTTTGTTGTTATTGTTGTTGGATTTTCTTTTCTTTTTGCCAAATTGTCGTTGACAAGTATGAATTACAACCACACTACGGATTAATTGCTGCTAATTAAACGAATTTTTAGCGGATCAACTACAGCAGCAAGAAGAAGCAAAAGAACTCACACATTTTCCTTGTTTCTGTTGGCCTGCAATTGTACGTACGTTTACCAACGTTGCTGTTGTCGTTGTTGTGGCTACATTCCCGCAATGGTTGCGACTTGCAATTGTCACCCAAGTCTTGTTATCGCATCGCCGTGCTTTGTTTTTGTTCTGCGTTGTGTTGTATTATGGTGAGTTCATTGAAGTCAGAAACGCGTTTGGCCTCAGCGTGCTGCAACAACAATTTGAAAAATTATTTCACTTGCAACATTTTTTTTATTCAATAATTGACAGGCAGCAGCAGTAGAGTACTATCAAAGACAGGTTTTAATTTAATCGAATGCCTCGATTCTTACAGGCGGTGATTACGTGAATTGAAATGAATTTGAATGAAGTGTTGAATTTCAATTTAAATTCGCAGAAGTATTATCATAAAATAATGGAAATAATAATTATGTCGCTTCAATAAAGGCCATTAAAGCGAATACTCCTAAATACTTAAAACGAAAGCTTTCTTACTTAAGACACGGCTGTTCAGCATTGAACCCTAATTGAAACTGTTTCTATTTGATAAGGACTGTTCCTCCCACTGCTAAAGCTACATTGTTCTTCTTCCATTTTTTATACATCCATTTCACAGCTAAAAGCTGAATTCTTTTAATGGCGACCTTAGCCAACGAATTGTGTGTGAAAACTTCGAATTTGAAAATCCAAGACGCAATCCACAATTTTAGCAGCGCCACATTTAGCTTAACAGAGCAAAATTTTCTCTTAACAGAGAAAAATTTGCCCTTAACAGAGCACTGTTAGAGGTTTTAAACAGTCCCATCTGAAGAAGGTCACTTGCGTAGGAGTTAATTTTAGGGCATATACTAGGTCTAGGAATACCATATCATACTCGAAGGAAGGTTCCCAAGGGCTTTTTTATATATATCAGCGAAATGAGTCCCCACATAAAGTCTTTGGTATTGTGCAATATTGGCTTTGAAACTATCAACTTTTTTTTATTGAAAATTCCTCTAGAAGATCAGTGGCCATTTTGGAAGATATAAGAAATAGTACACCATAACAGACTATATTAACAATGATAGTCCAAGAGTGTCCTCTTTCCAACGGTGGTAAAGTGGGGATAGCTGAAATAATTTTGTGAGTCGAATAATTCAATTTTTAAAAAAATCGATTTTCGACCAAAATCGTATGAAGAAAATTCTCTTAGAAGATCAGTGGCCATTTTGGAAGATATAAGAAATAGTACACCATAAAGGACTATGATGTATCATGATAGTCCGAGGTCCTCTTTTCCCAACGTGGTAGTGGGATAGCTGAAATAGTATTTTGTGGAAGTAAGGATATTCAATTTTAAAAAAAATCGATTTTCGACCAAAAATCGTAAGTGAAAATTCTCCTAAGAAGAAGTGGCCATTTTTAAGATATAAGAAATAGTAACCATGAAGACTATATGTACATGAAGTCCAGAGTGTCCTCTTTTCAACGGTGTAGTGGGTAATAGCTGAAATAATTTTGTGAGTCAGATATTCAATTTTAAAAAAATCGTTTTCGACCCAAAATCGTAAATGAAAAATTCTCTAGAGAATCAGTGCCATTTTGGAAGATATAAGAAATAGTACACATACAGACTATATGTACAGTGAGAGTCCAGAAGTGTCCTCTTTCCAACGGTGGTAGGGGATAGCTTGAAATAATTTTGTGAGTCGAGGATATTCAAGTTTTTAAAAAAATCGATTTTCGTACCAAAATCGTATGAAAATTCTCATAGATAGATCAGTGGCCATTTTGGAAGATAATAAGAAATATGTACACCATACAGACTATACTAGTTCATATAGTGCAGAGGGTACTCTTTCCAACGGTGGTAGTGGGATAGCTGAAATAATTTTGTGAGTCGAGATATGCAATTTTTCAAAATAAATCGATTTTTCGACCAAAATCGTATGAAAATTCTCTAGAAGATCAGTGCCATTTTGGAAGATATAAGAAAATAGTACACCATACAGACCTATAATTACATGATAGTCCAGAGTGTCCTCCGTTTCCCAACGGTGGTAGTGGGATAGCTGAAATAATTTTGTGAGTCGAGATATTCCAATTTTAAAAAAAATCGATTTTCGACCAAAATCGTATGAAAATTCTCCTAGAAGATCAGTGGCCAATTTTGGAAGAATATAGGAAATAGTAGCACCATACAGACTATATGTACATGATAGTCCAGAGTGTCCTCTTTCCAACGGTGGTGTGGGAATAGCTGAATAATTTTGTGAGTCCGAGATATTCAATTTTAAAAAATCGATTTTCGACAAATCGATGAAATTCTCTAGAAGATCAGTGGCATTTTGGAAGATATAAAAATAGTTGAACACCATACAGACTATATGTACATGATAGTCCAGAGTGTCCTAAATTTCCAACGGTGGTAGTGGGATAGCCTGAATAATTTGTGAGTCGAGATATCAATTTAAAAAAATCGATTTTCGACCAAATCCGTATGAAAATTCTCCTTAGAGATCGTGGCCATTTTGGGAAATATGAAGAAATTAGTACACCATACAGACTAATATGTACATAAGTCCAGAAGTGGTCCTCCTTTTCCAAACGGTGGTAGTGGGATAGCTGAAATATTTCCGTCCTCCATCCCCACCAACCATCCTTTTCATTTCAACATTTTGTTTAACAAATAATAATGATCATAATGAGAATTAAACTTCATGTTAATAGTCTTATTTTCACTGTTAAACAAGTTAACATGCTCGTTAAGGGTATTTTTGTTCTGTTAAGAACAAATTTTGCTCTGTTAAAGCCAAATGTGGCGTTGCTAAAATTTACGGATTGCGTCTTCGATTTTCAAATTCGAATTTAACTTCACACACATAGCCAACGATGTGTTCTCATTGAATAGGCTGTGACAACTGACCTAAATTTTTATCGAAAAATTATCTTCAGCGATGAGATAAATTTCTGCAGGACAGGACACGAGAACAAAAATAAAAAAAATTGCTGAACATACCAACCCACATGAAATCCAAGAACATCCAATGCATCACAACTCAAATAGGTTATGAGCTTTGGTATGGCGTCGTCGATCCATATTGCTGTGAGAACAATGTTGGCCAGGCCATTTATATTAACGGTCGCAACTAAAGACCAATAACTACCTACTTTTTTTGGTTGAATTAGATGATCTGGACACCAAACACATGCAGTTTCAACAGGTCTGTGCTACGTGCCACATTGGATATTCTGTTCGATCGAGGCCATGGTCGTCTTACGAGGAGAAAACGTGTGATTTGACGCTGTAAGACTTTTCATTACGGTGTGTGTATGGGAATAAGGCTTAAACCATAACTGCCCTCATAGTCAACATAACCCACGCCATCAACTTAACTCATATGCTAAAATCTGGAAAAATTAAACCTTTAGAACGCTCTTCACCGAGCGGTGTTTTATTCAACATATAATCGTATCAATAGGTATTTCAAATGACTAAAAAAACGACATCTTTTTATGATGATCGTCGTTGGAACATAAGAAAGTCCTAGAAGCATAGAATTGAAAATAATTTTTCACTCAACCTATTCACTCTTACCTCTAAATGATGCTTATGCTATCGTCTTTGTAGCCCAAGTCTTCATATTTAGATTGAGAAAACAATGACAACAGTCCTTGGACAGGTTGAGGCTGTACCGTTGCATAAACATTGCTTAAACAATAATGAATGGCATTAGAAGTAATGCTAGTATGCTCGATGATTATGACAACGTACAACAGCTTATTAGCACAATTAATCAGGCAGTAATTTTATTACGGTACGATATTAATTGACATAATGCCAATCTGGCGGGAGACTGTTAATGTTGATTACATACAGTATTAGTTTTCTGGAGCGGTTAATGGATCATCCGACTAGTCCGATAAATTTCTTGATTCCATGTTGATCCATTGCCGCTGTAATGCTGATGTTAACGCTGCCATTGAAGTCCTAAAGTATGATAATAATAATGCCGCGATTAAATCGATGGCGATCATGCTGCTGTAGAAATCCTTCTTTTTCTCGAATACATCGACAAATCAGTTTTTGCAAAGCATTACCTTTGCTTGTAGACTTAGGGATATTTCGTGATCATACTATGAGTGCTACCAATAAACCACCGTGCTTTTCTCTTCTTTGATCGAATGATTTTTCAAAAGGTAGCTGTTTTAACCCATTCTGGACAGAGAATTTCCTGCAGTCTAGCTATCTGACTTTTGAAGTAGTAACTTATATTTGCGGAAAACTTTTCAGAGTTCCAAGCTTTAATTCTTGAGCCATGTTTCATACTTTGTTCTCTGCATAATTTGATTTTTTCTATCTTTCTTGAGCAGCAGATTAATTAATGCGCACGATTCTGGTAACAGACTGCACATCCAATCATGTCTGTCAGCAAAACATCGATTTGTACCATTCATGGCCGTTGAACAGAGTCTGGTCTGTGTCACGATTCTCTGTTTGAGGATTGACTACGTGTTTGCGCAATTTTTTTCCCTTCAGTTTGAAATTATTCTTCTGTTAAAAATTATACCCTCTACTAGAGGCTATAACATCTTAAATAAGCTTTCTATTCATTCCTTCTTTCCTGATGCTGATGCTCTCATTCAAATGCTCAAAAAAATTTAAATATTCTCTGTGGCNNGTGGTGTCAAACGTTGTCAATTGTTTAAAAATCTGCATTGCAACGTTAATTTATCGCCAATAAACATTGTATCGAGCAACAAAGACAACCAAATTAAGCTTTTTTTCCTGCCACTATCGTACAACAGACAGGAGAAGCAGGGAACACAAGCAAACAAACACAATGAAATTGTTGCATTAAAGAACTCGCACTCCACTCTCTTCTTTATTCTTCTTTTAAATGCGTTTATCGGGACACTAAAATTCAACATTTTTAATTAATGTTCGACAAAGCGAATATGCCACACAAAAGTTGAAACCTTAATAACTGGCTACAAAACAAAAAAAAAATTAAAAAGAGAGGTAGTGTGGCAGAAGAAGAAAATGACAAATTACTCGAAAAATATAACGAAAATTACATTTAAATTACAACTCTTTACGGATGTAATACAACAAAATGTCATCTCCCACGAACTCGCGGTTAGTACTTCAACATACGTATTAACGATGCATGTTCTATGGCCTTTAGATGAGTGTTGTGCTGCATTGTTTGTGCCACATTGCAAATTTTGTCGGACTGCAATTAACAATAACAAAAAAATTAAGTGACAACTATTTTGTTGTTGCTGTTGTTACTGCTTAATGCCGTTGAATCCTTTCGTATACGTTTGCACTTCTTTTACAATTCGCGTAACAACAAAAAACCACAAATTTCCAGCCAAAGTAACTAAAAAAACCATTTACAAAAACACCAACCAGAACAACAATAAACAAAAATATACCACCACCACCATATCAACTTTACAACTTGTCAGGTCAGTCTGTCAGCCCGTAGCCATCCTTGGCCAGCCAGTGACTGCTTTACAGCCTTCATGCTGTTAAATCGAAATGACTGAATGATTGTCATAATATATAAAATACAACCCACATTATACCAAGGAAACAAACAACAAGCATGTAAATAATTCATGCCAAAGAAACATTGCAACTCCCTCAGAAATTTGATGAATTTGGGTGTGCCCATTTATAAATAAATAACTGTTGCACTATGTTGTTTGGCAATTGCGCTTTAGAGGGCTTACCCCGGGTTGCGGATGTCACTATAAAAAGGGTTGTTTCTACTCGTTAGTATTTTATGTTGTTGTTTATTTTGTAATTTGTTTTCTCTTTTTTTTAAATTTTTATTAGAATTTGTTGCTGAAAATACTTCTTTTTTTGGTAAATTAATTGAAATTTTTGTGTCGTTGCAAGTTGTGTTGACGTACAATAAATATTGCCGTAAAATTTTAGTTTCACTGCGCTACACCAACTGGCAGGCAAGTGGTGTTTTTGGGTTAGACAAAACGTGTGTCGTTCATTTAGTACATTTACACTGTATGCCAGCTTAAAATTTTGGCCCTCCACAGATTCCTAACCGTTCGGTCACACAACTTTAAAACGTATAAAACCGACCAGAAGATAATTTTTTTAATCAAATATTCTCATAGGTTGACTTCCATTTGTTGGTTCATTTGAGCACTCAACAAAAATAATCAAGTGGAACAGAAGTACACCGTTTTGACCACATCAGTTGTAATTTCATGTCTCAATCGCTGAACAATTATGTTCTCTATTAATGTGACATTCTATATTTACTGGATGAATGGGTATGTGAACAGGCAAAATTGTTGAATATTGGACACACATATTATCCAAGATCAGATCATCCAATACATCCCTAAAAAGGTCATTATAGGTGAGATTTATGCTGAAGACCATGCTATAAGAGAAGCTAAACATTTTCTTACGAAGAGTTGTATTCCGAAGTTAAAACTTTTAATTGATCCGAAAACTAACAAGATTTTCGCTTTAAGTTTTAAACTTGCGAACTCTACGTAGAATGTTTCCTCTTTTCTCTTATTCTACCTTTATCTTTCTTCATTGCGATTATCATAAAATACCTTTAACTTTCGTCTCATGAAGTCTCTCCACAGAGTTGTCTCTATTTGATGCTCGTCTTTGAATTATTATTTTACAAATCTCACTCCCCCCTGTAATAGGCGTTTACTGATGCTAGTTCTTAGAGTGCATAGAGCTTGTCATCTGTCGCTATCTCAGGTAGAAGTGGTGTCCCCCTCGAAAGGAGTCATGGCCCGCGACACCCACGCAGGCCCATCGTTATCTATAAAATATAGCGAAAAAATTATAGGATCTTCCCCTAAGACGCTCATCGGCACTTCTAATGTTTCAAAATCCAAAAACCAATATTTGCACTAATTCGCCAGGTCAAAACGAAGCCTAAAATCCTTTCTTTTTATGGCATTGAGTATAGTTTCATCAATCGACCATGCCCCTTTTATATTTTGCTGTAACAATTTATTTGTCAGTTCTTTTAAGTAATAGCCGCTGTGATTCATTAGTTGATTGTGCAAATATTTTCTAATGAATGTTGCTTTCATTTATAGGAGACACAAATTAAAACAGAAACAAATTAGAAAACTACGGCCACTTAAAGAATACTTGACGATACGCTACAGAGCATAACATGGACTTTTAAAGTTCAGAATAAATTTTTAAGAGACAAATTATGTACCGATTTTCTTGAGATTCCTGACTACAGTGACTGGCGGAGGCCTACAAATTTACTGGCAGTAAATGAATTGAAGTTAATTTTGAATCAGTTTTTGAACATTTGTTATGTTTATTATCTACGAATGGGGTCTTTGTTCCTTATTCCTGGTTTCATTTTCGTTTTTATTTAGTTTTAAGAGTGTTACAGAAACATCAGCATAACCACCATATGCCTCAACGATGGTATAGCGTACGAATAGTTCTTTTCTTTTGGAATTTTGTCTTGAATTTTTAAAATTTTAATTGCCATGATTTATCACAAGGAATCTGTTGTTGAAATGTGTTAACAAAACGAATATTTTAGATTTATTGCAGGCAATTAGAGGGTTCTAGAAATATTGCAAACTCTTGGTATGTATTGTGGGAAGTACACTCTACCCTTACTGTACCTCAAGAATATTCCTCTCTGATGATGGCTACTTGCTTCAAGCGCATTTAAATGCAAACACACTATGTTTCTTCAAGTTGAATTCAGACAATTCTCGTTCAAGGACAATCTTTTTCTCTTCTTTTGACCACTTATTGATTGCTCATTTCTCTCAATCTTTCTATTACAGCCATCAACGATAACGATCATATCGCCACATACGAAGCTTTAATCACACAGCAGCCTCTCTATAATCGATTGAACAGATTGAAACGGAGAAACCAGGAAGAATCCAATTTTTATGTTTGCTGATAAGTGAAAAATCTGTGTCAATTAAAGCAACAACATGGCAATGGAGGCTTGTTTAGGTTTAGGCCGCAATCAACGCAATCTAAAAAAGCAACAGCAAAAGGATTTAAAGTTGCAAAACCAAAAGCAACAGCAACATACACAATTGCTACAAAAGAAACAACAAACACAGGGATTAGTAACGCATCAAAACTACTACACGACACAGCACCAACCAAAAAATCAACGTCATCAGGTAGCACGTGGACAAACCACAAATGTTGGGGCACTGAAATCAAAGCAGCAGCAACAGGAGCACAACGACAAAAGTTATTTGGTAAGAAATCAACAACAACAGAAAAATGAGCAGCATAATACAACACAAACATCATGCACGACAACACCTGAATATCGAAATAAAGAAGCAGCAGCAACAACAACTGCTAATATGCAACAACCATCGTCACAGACAGCAATTGACAGTTCAGTTGGTGTTAGCACTGATGTTCAACAACAGCCACAGCCTCAAACGATTTCAATTCAAAAGAACACGGTAACGGTAGATGTTACCCCAACTTTACCCGCCACCGTAAATCCCACCATCACACCGGACATCGTCACCAATGCGAATGTCAAAACATTTCGCAAGATAAACAGGCAAGCACAGAAGCAGCAGCAACAGCAACATCAATTTCAACAACAACACCAACATCAAAATCTTTTACACCAGCAAAAGCAACAACAACTAGAAGCTGAGAGTGTGTGTCGACCCAGAAACCCCATGTCTGTTTAAAGAAGTGCTGTTGGTGGTCTGCTAAGGCAACCCAAGACTCTGGGACGTCTAAGGACGCTTAAATCATCAGCACCAACATCATCACAGTATTGAGGATCAGCGTGGCCAATTGACTGACATGTCAGAAATCAACTCTTTACAACTCTTGCAACTACAGCAACAACAACAACACGACTATTCATATGCGTACTATGAACCGGGTGCCGCCATGAAACATACCAACATACCACATGTTGAGCATGAAGGGGAAGATCTAATTCCGCCGCCACCAAATTCCATAAGAGCTCTTCTCATGAAAGGCAAAAAGAACAAATTGTTGGTATCGCCAACTACTCGGCAATCGTATCACACAAGACTTACCCAACAACAAAGCCATAATGTAGCTCCCGCGTCAGCCTCAGCTAACTGTGGTAATATATCCGCACCAGAAAACTTTTACGAAGAAATTTCCGCTTCATCTACATCGTCCTCCTCCAACTCTATGACCAGTCCCGACCAATTGAAGACCACTTACCATTCGGCTGGCTCACTGACTCAGACTCTAGTAGAGGAAGAACTGAAAAGAGTACAAAAAAGACATCATAAGATATTAGACGAGCTTAACTTGTCCGTAGAGGCCTTGCTTATGCCAGATAGTCCGCCCAATAGTAGTCCCAATATTAATCCCACAGCCATAGAGCCGCCAATGCCCGTGGTAAGTGTTACCACAGCTTCAGGTCAGCTTTTAAGGTTGACTTCTTCGTCGGCTGACAACATATGTGATACGGCTCTGGCTGGAGGACGAGCAGATGACTTTATCTCGCCTATACCCAATTCGGCAACGGTAAAGGTGCTGGTCTTTTGCAATCCTCTTGTCTAGCGGCTGATTTCGATAGTGGTTTTAGTGGTTCCAGTGGCGCTAGTTACATTGGTTCACTGCGTCTGCACAAGACCAATGCCCTTAAGAGTTCACGTTCAAATACTCTGCCAAGTGCAATAACTGTATCAGCTGGTGAAAATGCAGTTGGAAAAGGTCAACAAAGTGCCTTTGCTTATGCCACGAAAAGTTGTTTTTCATTTCGAAGAGCCAACAGTAAGAATGCAAATTGCAAATGCAACAGCAACAGCTACATCTGCATCTTCATCATTCGCAGCGTCAGCAACAAACTTCATCGTGCGCTATTAAACATTACCTCAATACATCACAATACAAAACCACAAACAACAACACACAACAATTTCATATGCAACATCATCAGCCAACATGACTCACCACCTACACCCATCATCATCAAAACCACTCTTTCGTTGATCAAACTAACAGCAGCATCAACAGTCGCATCCCATTAACGACGACTTTCAAAATTCTTCGGAATTTTTTACGCGTGCCTCTTGCGGTTGCCGTATATTAAATTGTGCCAAAATAAGAGCCGCAGAAGATCCTGGTCCCATTATTTTAAATGCCCAACCAAATATATCGAAAGCACGCAGTTTTTGGCAGCGAAAAGGTTGGCACAAACCGCCCGACTTTTCAACATCAACTTCAAGCATTCGCGATGCGGGTTAATTAACTGGTGAGTGTTTTTTCTTTTTTGTCTTTCCCTGAATCTCTCTATTTTTTGAAATTCTTATCAACTTAACTTTTAGGCATCTGTTGTTGTTGTTTTTTTAATAATTTTTACTCATTCTTTTCGTTCTCAATGGAGCTGTTGTCCATAAATTTGTTGCATGGCATAAATTATTTTGCATTTTAACCCATATTTTAGCCGATAATGTTTGTTGTCGGTTATATATTCATTTTGTTGTATTTACTGTCCATATGTATGCAATGCCTCAATGAAATTAAAATACTTACTCAGATAATTGCTTTTAATGGCGGCCATTATTTGTAAAATTTGAAATTTTTTTCTTTCGTTTGTTTAATAAAAATTTTGTGTAATAGATGGCCAAGACCAATGGCAAAGTCCATTGCAATCGCATTTTATTAGTAAATTAAGGTTAAGCAAGGCTATAATTTCTACAAGTAAATCCAATCAACATTCAAATTTTATTGAATAAAACTAGAAATCATTCAGAAACCTTTCGTTCAGCAAAAAAACTGATCTAATTGTCATTAAAGATGAAGGCAGTGGAAACACATTCAGTGACAAAGTGTAGAAAATTAGAAGAGATTAAACAATATACACAAATATACTCGCATGTATNTTAGAAGAGATTAAACAATATACACAAATATACTCGTATGTATATAAATTACAATGTGGTACTATCAATCAGATTTTTTCTGTCCGAAAAATGAAAACTTTTTCACTCTTTTGTGTTATAGAGCCATGGAAAGGAGGTCACCTCATTTCTCTTTTTCTTATCTTGCATATGTGTGACCTATAACTAGCGGTTCTCTCATTACCATTATATATACAGTAATCGGGTAATCACTTCAATTCCACAATTGACGCGGTAAATATTCAAAATGGTGTTTCAATGACATTACTTGACGTTCGTCGTATTTATGTAAACCACCAAATGGCTGATATTCCACTTGGATATTTAACACTTAAAATTCTATGATAGCACAGAAGCTATAGTCGAGGAATAAGGTCGTAATTCTGATATACTCTGAAGCTGCAGAAATCTAGTAGTATGTGTAGGGTTATTAGAGTAAAAATTTACATGAGTTTTGATCGGGTAAACTTGACAAGTGCAATTTTCTTCTTATATTTTCAAGTAGTAACATTCTTGTATTCGCCGTAGTCTAGTAGGTAGTGTGTTGGCGGCTTATTAGACGAAAGATCAGGGTTTAAATCCCGGTCAGACATCAAAACGAAATATGAAAAAAAATATTTCTTTGGCGACTTCCTCTCAGCAAATTTCTGACAAAAGCTAGACCGTATTCCTGTCTCAAGAGTTGTAATGGCCAATTATGTATGTTAGGTAACATTCTTAAAGTGCATTCTCTTGTAAAAAGATTAACACTTCTTTTGACAAAGTCGAAGTTTAAATCTTAGAGATTGTCTAATGTCCCTAAAATCCCCTATCAGACTGGCCATTGGTATTGGATGTTGGAACTATTGCTAGAAACCTTTGTGAATCGACGTCGGAGTATTGTTCAAATTGATTGATGACGCATGTTAAAAGAGAAAAAAAATTTTCATCATGATCCACTTCCTCTTCATTTAGACTTTTTGGAAACTAAAGTTCTTAGTGCAGGAAGTAAAATAGTACCAACCACCGTTTAAACTAGAAAAATTTGACTATCAGTAACTGAAATACAGCAAAGAAACCGAGAGATGTGTATCTAGAACTGAAGATCTAACGAAATAGTTTCGTAGGATTTCGTGGTAATTTACTCTGCCTTCGAAAAGCTCTACAAGTTCATTGAAATTATAAATGGGGTCACTCTGTCTATAAATTACTATACTTAGACCCCATGGTTAAGGGACGTTACAGTTGCATTATTCCCGGCAGTTGAATGAGGCACTAGTTCTTCCAGCTCGTTGTCCCTAACACAATATTTCTAAGGCCAACCACTCACTTAAGTTTAGGGCAAACAACATCAAAATATATTCGAATTCTCAACCCAAAAACATGTTTAGAACAATTGATCAATGACTTGAGTACACAAAGTCAGTGCTAATGCGATATCTTTTCCATAAATTTTAGTTCCCGTACCAATTTTAGATTG
>QOCX01000063.1:2565-31330 GCA_005959815.1 Sarcophaga bullata
GGAAATGTAAAGTAATGTCTTAGGGCAGATGTATTGCGTATAATTTCATTTATGTTTGCACACATGTATGTATGCACACATGTATGTATGCATGTGTGTGAGTGTGTATTTGTTTAGTAGATATTGTTATAAAATGTCTGTAAATTTTTATAAATTTAGAAACATGTATTCCCAAACGCCATAGTTTTGTCCCCAAAGTGCCAAAGCAACAGCCAGACAGCCAGAAATGGCCAAAGGAAACGCATGTGAAACAACTGTGTGGCCACAAATATCATCTGATGTGGCCTAATGTTCTACAAAAGACTGGGGGTAACAATTGTGTGAAACAAAATATAAAATTAAAAACGAAATAAATAAAAAAAAAACACAAGAAAAACCAAAAGAAACTTTGAAAAAATGTCATAAAATGCACAATAACTATACGAAATAAACACCAAAGAGCAGATTACGAGGTTGATTCTTAAAGTAACTGGACTTACGAAGTCGATGCAAGAAATATTTGAATATATTTTCCTCTCCTATCTACTCAATATGAGAACCTGTAGGCTCATAAATGAGAATACGATTGTCGATTCCGTCAACGACAAATGGGCGGCCTAGGACAAGGGTAGGTACGTAGGGTAGGGGACGTAAAATCTGGCCAGAGCTAGATGAAGGGCGCACAAAGGGGCTCGCTCTGTGTGGTTGTCGGTTGTCATTATGTGGCATTGCATTATGGGTACGCATGCGAGGCTTATTGATCTTGTACACCTTGCTGACGACTTTTGTAGAAGCTGCAGAGATGAGGAAGAGGAGGAGACAGTCCTTCACCCGCTGGGTACATGTCCGGCTCTTTGTCAGAGGAGAAAGATATATGGGTGCTTACTACATGGATAATCTGGAGAAACTCTTAAGGATTGAAATTGACAGCTTAAATTGCTTCATCAGAAGCGCTGAGTGGTTTCGAGACTAGGATATAACAGAAAACTGTAATAACGCAATAAGCCCTTTGTGGCCTAGTGTGTCCTTACAATTCTCTTGGATAGGGAGCCACTTCTGCCTACCAACCTATCTACTCAACATACTTTGGTTGCCATACCCTATTTACTATCGAACGCAATTAAGCAGATTTAAAAAGCAGGATAGAAACTAGCAGAGTTGCATTGTAACAGATGACATGAATTTGCCTGCAGATGAAACCTGGACTTCTTTTAAACAATATTCTTAAGACAATTCTCGGCTTTTTTTCGTATTTCGTTGCCTTGAATTATTTAAGGCTGTAGTAAGCATCTCCCCATCATCTCTCTATCCTTTTAAATTCGTTAATTAAGAGGTACCTTGTAATTAGGAGATCGTTTTACAAGTTTTATAACAATAGGATTGCCATCTCTACTTGTTTGCAATTGGTTTGCTGTCTTGGATATGATGGTAAAGATCTTTGCTCAATGTAATCTTTCTTATCAGGTCGTGATCCTTGATATCCGTTCGTTACTGTATAATATGAGGGTGCGGGGCTCATTTCTAAACTTCTTTTGGCCACCAAAGGCTTCTTCAGTCCGGAGGGCTTTACTCTTTTGCTATCATTGTGATACCATAGGACTTTTTGCTGGCACATCTGTAATGCATACATACATACATAATTCTTCATTACAACCCTTTAGTCTGGATTACAACCTAGCTATTCACACAACCTATGTTATGTGGCTTAATTTTACACATGAATAGCGGAACCTAGAGTTTAAAGTCGACTCTGAACGATAGATTTTTTTTTGAGAATATTTTCATGGCAGTTTTATTTAACAATCAGAGTTTTTGCCGGAAATCTGCTTTGGGGTTTGAACCGTGGCCGCACGTCTAATAAGCCAACACACTACCTACTAGACTAAGGCGATTTCAACATCTGTATTGACTTGTCGGCTAATTACCGTGCAACCCTCGTATATAACAGCAAATACTTAAATAATAGACTGACTTAGCAAATATTAGGGGTAATCACACCAAAAAAAACTTTTACTTTTATGAACATTTATGGCCATGTTTTGGGCATTTGTTTGACTCTTAATGGCCGGCAAATAAAAATAATTGAGGGACATACAACATACAAGCTGTTTCTATTTATTTTTTCTTGGTTTTCCTTTATTGGTTTTTCCTTAAAGCCAACCTCAAATAAACGTGCCTAAAAGCAAAATGAATAACTGGCACGTCTGTGTTTCAATTTTTTCTTTCATTCATTTGGTGGGGGGTCAGTGATATTGTTGTTCCAGTAGACTTTTTTGCATTGGTTTGTTGGTCGTGGTGGTTCTGTTGCCATTAGGAAACTAGGATAACAGTCATGCAATACAGAACGAAACACATTGTGGCGGTAGAGCGAAGGTTTAATTAGAGCTTTGTCTGATGTTGCGGTAACACTCCATGAAGACTTTTTTTTCGTGTTTGGTTGTAGTTTTTAAACGGGTTTTAGGTTTCTGACTCCCGTTGTTAGTTTTTTTAGGGCAAAAATATTTGTTTTTTTTTCGTGTTAATTGTTGAAATATTTTTTAACATTTTCCCAAGTGTTTCCAGATATGAAAGGAAGAAAAAAAATTTATTTTCAATTTTTTTTGTTTCTGGAAAATCCATTTCAAATGGCTTTGATAACAATGTCTCGTTTTCTATTGTTGTTGTTTATGATAAAAGATAAAAGCAGTTTTCAAAATTTTTCAAAAAAAAAAAAAAAGTTTTGAATTTCAAAAAAAAAAAAAAAATTTTTTTTCCTATGCAAACTCATGAATTCCTATGCAAATATTGTTGAAATTTAATTATTTATAATTATTAATTACCGTTTAACACATAATATAATTATTGAAATTAAATTATTCACAATTCTATGAAATATTGATTGATTACAACAACAATTTTCTAAAACTACTACTACTACTACACGATTTTGTTACAAACATTTGACAAAATTTTATTAAAATTTCTCACAAAACAATTTTATTACAAGGCTTTTAATAAAATTCGCCTAAAATTATGCAACAACAATTTCAAATCCATAATGTATACCTTACAACAATGAATTTTGCCATTAGAAATTAAACATTTGCAATCTAAAAATTATAGCACAGGATTTAGTAATTGTTTGGGCGCCCAAAAGTATGTTTCATTATTTTGAAATACATTTTATAACGTAGAAATTTTAATGGCACGTTACTTACCAAATACATGGTCACACAATAAAATACCAGCATTACGACCCTCATCTCCAACCACCACTACTAATGCCGGCCATGGTAAAATATGTGTTTAATAAAGAATTACAAACACACACACACACAACAACAACAACAACGATATTAATTTTCCATATTACATAAGATTTACGTGGGACAGATGCCATTCTAGCAAATTTCCTTTCCTTGCTTTCATGTATTCCTGTAAGGACAAAAATCTTTGTCCTTATATTCCGTTTTCTATCCTTTTCTTTCCCTGCATTAATCATTTTTTCTTCTAAGCTAAGCTTGTGATTGGTTCTAGAATGTTAGGGTTGTTATCTGTTTCAGTTTAAAAATAATATTCTCTGCTCTTAGGTTGTTGTATTTGATGTGTCCTGTTAGATCTGGATTCATTGTCTTCTGCCAGCCTAGTCGCGGTAAACTAGTAGGTAGTGTTTTGGCTTTTTAGACATAAAGGAAACGGTTCAAGCTTCAGGCCAGACATCAAAACGAAAATATGAAAAAATATGTCTTTGGCGGCTCTCTCTCAGCAGATTTCTGGCAAAAGCTCAGGGAGTAAAAAAATTGCCATGTAAAGTTTCTAAATAATCTGTCGTTCGGAGTAGACTTTAAACTGTAGATCCCGGTACTCATGTATAAAATGAACAACCGCCACTTAAGTTATGTGAGAAGCTAGGTTGTAATCCTGATTGAAAGATTATAACGACCTATTATGTATGTCTAGAATGATAGGGTTGCCATCTTTCCCTGTCCAAAAACAATGTTTTCTTATCTTGGGTTGTTGTATTAGATTTTCCCGGCCCGATTTAGCTTCATTGTCTTCTTCCAGAGTTTAATTCCTGTAAAGGCCTCGTTTGCATGTGAACTGCTACAATTACGGCATAATCGGCGAATCCTACAGGGGTACATACATGTCTCACACGTCATACATCATATACTACACTGTTGTTGCCAAAAGAGAGAACCTCTTGCCTTACTGATGATTGATTTAACTTAACTCGTACTTTAAGCTGAGGGTTCTCTTTGAGAATTGTGATGACCATGCGGTCAAGTGCCTTAACCTCTGAGGTGAGGGTAAAATGGCTCACATTTTGCAAAAGATATTTTAATGGCTCTCGACTAATAGTTCAACACATTACCCACTAGCCTGCAGTGATTCTTCAAATATACAGGAGAGGATTAGGTTTGAATGAGGCTTTAACAATGTTTCCTATCAAGACAAGCTTCTGCTTCAGGTACAGTCTGGTCTTAGTTTGAAAGCAAGACCTAGGTTTTCTTTGTTGGTATCATTTCTCTCTAATGCTTTGTTGTCTATTTTTGCGAGAGCAGAATCAAAAGATTGGTTAAGCAAGTGATACAAAGTAGCAATTGCTGGTCAGTAGCTATCCATCCCATTGTTTGTAACTACTGGGTCGTGCGATTGTGTTGTAATTGTTGTAATATCAGTGAATGGCATTGTCATAAAGTAATAGTAGAACATTTCTCAATAGCCTAGAGAGAAAGAGGGAGGGGGAGAGAGTGTATGCCAGATATGGTGGAGGAAGATTAGTGTGAACAACAATTTAGGCGTTACGCTAATCGTAAAACCAGTCAGCCTTATGACAACTATAGACCTTGTAAAGTCACTAAACAAAACAGGCAGACAACAAGAGAGAGAGAGATGAGAGAGACGTGAGGGAGAGAGGAGAGAGAGAGAGGAGAGCACAAAGACGGCAGAGAATGTTGATTGCAGGGGAGGCGAATTTAGAAAATTAGTTGTAGAATAGACAAGAAATTACTTGGCGGAATACAAAACACAATACAACACAACAGCACAACAATATTATTATTGAGAGAGCATTATTGTTGATGGTTGGTATTTCCCTTAGTGCTGATGTTGTTCAGTTCTATTCACGAATTTAAAATAAATTTTTCTTTATATTCTGCCCCCTTCCCCCTGTTCCATAGCCAACCATATTTATTTGCTTACATTTTAGATGAGAATTTTCTACGTGAAGAACATTAGCGGCAACAACAGCAGCAGCAGCAGCAGCATCAAACTACAGTGGGCCTCACATAATACTCATTATGTTGTACCCAAGTGTGGTTGTGTATGAATTTTTAAAGTGTTTTTGTGGTTTAGTGGGTCATAAAGCATAAAACAGACGGACAGACATATTGTATTACAAATGAAAACCGCAACTTGTAACATGTAAATGACGAAGAAGAAAACGAATTTTTGAAATTCTTTAAACCGTTTTAAGCTATAAACCTGGTTGTTGGTGGTTGTTGTTTCTTTGTTGTTGTTGTTGTATTATACCGTAATTAGGGCCAAACTAAATGAAATACTTTAAAGGCTTTTAAGAAAATATTTCAAGAACTAATGGAATTTTAATTTTTCTCTTGTTTTCTAAGATTAAAAGACTCTGGCCCAGATATGGCGTCTAAAATGTAGGTTTTGTCTGCGGCAGGTCGCTATTTCATAAGGAATTTTATGATGTCTGCGGTATTTAAAATAGTTGTGGCTACAATGCGGTGCACAATTGTATTATAATGGATTTCTTCTTTAAATATTTGCAGAGTAATAGTTGCAAATTAAGTGGCACACAAGAGATCTTTTGGGTGACGAGAAGCAGCTTACTAAGCGTCTTTTCTGCCTACATAAGATCCAGTACAGCAATTCCGCTGACCAACTACTTCTTCTTCCTCCCTAGTTTGGCAGCGTCAAAACGGGCGCCATGCGTGCTCAAAAGAGTTTTTGGTATCAAGGCTATCACTCCGAACCTAGCCTACATAACATCCGATAGTTGATCCATATGATCACTTATACTCAAACAGCGTTGAGAATCCAGCTGCGAAATATGCTCTGTAAGCTTTCCTCTCCTTTAATCCTCATCTCCTTTAACGATCGCTGAGGATCTAGAAAAATAAGATACACAACCCGCTGGCATCTGTGCAATGTCTATGCTCTAAAAAGTCTTAAATGTTATCCATGGAATTCATAATTTACGAATGCTGGTGGTATTCTTCCAAAGGCCATGCATCATATGGCTTCCTGGATGGAATTTTTGGAAGAGAGTTTCAAACTCTAAATGTTTTCACAATTCGAAATGTGTACACATAGCTTAATTGGTCATTACAACCCTTCAGTTAGAATTACAATCTAGCTTATCACACCATGTTATATTATTTTTATGCATGAGTGCCGAATCCTCCATTTTATAGTCGCCTCCGAATTTTACATGGAAATTTTGTTTACACTCAAAGTTTTTGTCAGAAAGTCGCCTACAGAAGGAGTGTAAATCGCCGAAAAAATATTTTTTTTATTTCATTACGTTCGAGCTGTCTGCCCTTAGGCGTGTAGCGTGGCCCTACGTCTAATAAGTCAACCTACCTACTTATTAGACAATGGCGACTTCTTCTTTCGTGTAACACAGCCTTGTTATCCTTATCCCTCTCTAACTATGGCTGGTCTAAAGCACAATTTTGTCTACTTTAACGAATTGAGTACAATAAACAAAGTCCTGCTTACCCAAACGTTATTGAATTCAATGCAGCATTTTTTTATTCGGATTTTAGTAGGTTTATATGGCCGTTCTTGAGCTTTTACGCCGCCACTGTTTTTGCTGTTAATGACATAACAGTTGGTGATGTTGTGTCATATAACTTTCATTACAAATTTTTTAAATTTCTCGTTCCTCCCTTTCTCCTATAATTCTTGGCCTTTTTAGCAATTTTTCAGTGGGTATAATGAGTATAATTTTCACTTTGGCTTGGCACTGGCCAATAAGTTCTTCCCTTTAATTTTAAGTTCGCAAATAAACTGAGTAAGCAGTGTATGTCAGCAGTGAATACAATGGGGCAGACCATTAATTTCCTTGTATTTTTTCTTTGTAAAGCCTAATGAACAGGTATTTCGGGTTTATTTTTGTTGTTGTAGAATGATTATTCAAAACTTTTATGAAATGAAAGACTTTTTTGAAAACCTGGATACATTTTAGGGTGTGAAGGGAAGGGGAAGGGAAATAAAGCTGAAATAATTTGTTGGAAATATGACAAAAGCAATGCTATGTTGCCATATTGTTTTGCAACTGCATAGTTTAAAGGTTTACAGGGTTGCAACTGTAAACTAAACGTTGATGATGATGTTGCTGATGGTTAAGATACAAATTTTTTTTTAAATAAATTTTACAACAAAACACCACAAACATTTTAAACATTTGCCACTGAATTTATTCGTTCGAATATTAAAAGCCATGAGTGTATATGGCATAAGAGGTTACAAACTGCAGACTACAATAAATCTTTATGCAGCCAGCCAGCCAGCCAGTCAGTTATTCTTTCATTCATTCATTCCTGCATTCATTCCTGCATTCATTCATACATTCGTTCATTTATTCATTACGTTAAAATGCCCTTTGACTAGGTTGCTGTTGTTATTTTGGCAACACAAAAATTGTTGAAAAATATTTACGAAAACACGAGGAAAAAACACGAGGAAAAAAACTTTCACTTTGTCATTTCGAGTGTGTAAATATTACAGGGGGAGGGGGGTTATTAAAACTAAAAAAAAATGGAAAAAATGTGAAACGAAACAAAATAAAAATTTCTGAAAAGCAAAATAATAATAATAAAAACATAAAAAAGAATTAAAAAAAGAAAAAAAATTGGAATTGAAAACAGAGATCCTGTGTATGTACATCAACGACTGCTTTTGGCTCTGGTTCTGCTTCCAAAGCTGGTTCATGTGAAATTTTATATTTGAAATGAACATGTGCTGCTTTTAGTAAAAATTTCTAGAGTAGAAAAACTGTGTATGTATGTATGTATGTATGTATGTATGTATGTATGTATGCAATGGTTTGTTCACTGATTAAAAGTAATGTTTAAAAAAACAACAACAACAACAACAACAACAACAACAAAAATCATTAAAATGAATACAAAATTCTGTTCTGTGTTACCTAAACACAAGTACTTCTCACGCTGACTGCCACAAGCAAGTTGCATTGAATGTGGCACACATCTATTAACAAATGAGATTTTTTGTTTAATCAGTTTAATGTTAGGAATCGTAATAAAAAGTCTCTGTGTTTACACACAACAACAGTACACATAGTCTTGAAATTGTTTAAATCTGTTCAAAATACTCTACATGGCTGGATTTAAGGATGTTTGCAACAGCTCTTCAATATTTTTTGCTTTTAAATATTTGAAGAAATATCGTGACAAACTTTTTTTCATTCCTTTACGGCAGCATCTGATCTAACCTTGCTGGAATGCAAGGCCGTAAGGGTATATACGTAGATAGCCAGGGTAGTCCCATTTTCCCCAATTCATTACCTTCTCTTAGTTAGTAAGAAAATGAAGAAACCAATTGAATACGTTTTGTTTTACTAAAACTACCTAAGTTTACTCCAAGACACCATATCTCTTATGGCTGTGACGTGGCATACGAATGCTGGTGGTATTCTTCCAGAGGCCATGCATCAGGCGGCTTCCTGAATGAAATATTTCGATGAGAGTGTGAAACTTCTCCAAGGTCCCCCAAGACACCATACTTCCTATGGCAGTGGGATGACATACGAATACTAGTGATATTCTTCCAGAGGCTTTGAATCAGGCGGCTTCCTGAGTGAAATATTTCGGGGAGAGTTTGAAACTCCTTCAAGGTCCCCCCAAGACACCATAGTTCCTATGGCAGTGAGTTGGCATACGAATGCTGGTGGTATTCTTCCAGAGGCCATGAATCAAATGGCTTCCTGCATGGAATATTTGAAGGAGAGTTTGAAACTCCTAATGTTTTTGAAATTCGAAATGTGTGCACAAAGCATAATTGGCCATTACAATCCTTCAGTCAGTATGACTACCAAGTTTCTCATACCATCTATGTTGTCTGTGTTAATTTTGTACATGAGCGGCGGAGCCTTCATTTTAAAGTCGATTCTGAACGACAGATTTTCATTGAGAAACTCTTTCATGGCAATTTTTATTTAACACTCAGAGTTATTGCCAGAAATCTGTTGAGAAGAAGTCAGCGAAGAAAAATTTTTTTGTATTTCATTATGTTCGAGATATCTGACCTGAAATTTGAATCATGGCTTCAAGCCTAATAAGCCAACACAGTGCCTACTAGACTACGGCGACTTCCGTGGAATATAACTCCATAATCCTTGCCCTCTCTAACTATGGCTGGTTTAAAGCAGAATTTTGTCTACTCTACCGAATGGATTACAATTAACAAAGCCCTGCTTATCCAAACGTTATTTAATTCAACACTGTGTTCTCTGGGCTGATTTTTTTAACAAATTTTTTTATTTAACAGAGTTTTTGCCAGAAATCTGTTAAGAAGAAGTTGAAATGCAGTTTTCTCTTCTAAATTGTTTGCAAATTTGTGGCGCACATTACTTTAAAATCACTTTTATTTTCGCTGAATATGTTATGCAGCTCGTTAGCAAATATTGTGCATCTGCAACGTCTAAATTGCAAGAAACATTTTTATTTGAATTTCTCTTACCCTCTACAGATGCAAATCTATGTGCCACTTCAGATTGTTTACTTGTAAGTATTTAAACACATATTTCCAGATCATACTTGTATCGCAGCAATAGAAAGTGTATGTACAGTGAGCGTCAAAAGAAACGATACACTAAGAATAAAATTCTAACACTCACCAAACCACTTAAAGAAAGTGCCTGAAACATAAAAATAACGGTTATTAATTACTGTAGATTATTTTTTAATGTACAGTTTCTTTTGACGCTCACTGTATTTGAAGTATTCTGCTTCTGTACTTTTACCAATTTTTTTTTTTGCTTTAACTATCACTTCGATGTTGCATTTTTTCTAGTTGGCTGGGGTTAAGAGCGTTTTTTCATTGTTAAAATCGAGCAGCAGAGGAAAATTCCAAAATAGCTGGTTAAAGGATATTTGCTTGACTTGACATGTTGTTGTAAATTGTATTGTGTTTGTTAGAATTTTGCTAGAGAATCATGCAAATAAAAGTGATTTTTGCTAGGAATCCCCCTTTACTCGTTGAGCTTAAAAAAATTAACCAAAATTGGCTTCTATTTGTTAAGAAAGTATTGAGAAATTTTTTTAAGAAAATTTAATAGGAATTTATAGAATGAAAGTGCGTATAAGAATGCTTCAATCACAAGTAAGAATTTAATTTAAATTGTTTAATTTGTATTCATTTCTGAAGTTGCAGTTGTCTAGTAGGTAGTGTGGTTGAGGCCACAGTTCAAACACCAGACATCAAAACGCAATATGAAAAAAAATTTTTCTTCGACGACTTCCTCTCAGCAGATATCTGGCAAAAACTTGGAGAATAAAATAAAGTTGCCATGACAAGTGTCTTAAAAATCTGTCGTTCGGAATAGACTATAAACTGTGGATTCCCTGGCACTCATGCACTAAGTTAACATACACAACATAGGTGGTGTTCGAAGTGTGGTCGTAATCCTGACTAAAGGGTTGTAAGGACTAATGTATGTATGCGTGTATGTATGTATGTATGTATGTTTTTTTTTTGTCTTGAGCTGGAGATTGGAATCTTCGAAAGAATTTTAGAATATGCTCCGCATCTTCCTCCCCATCTACACAGTTTGGACAAAAAGGGGAAGTATCACGTCCAAATCTGTTCAGGTACTTCCTGAAGCATCCATGACCAGTTAGTAACTGGGTCACGTAATAGTTCAGCTAGCAATGATTGTTCTCCGTCCTACGGGTTATATCAGAGACAAGGCGAAATGTCCATCTTCCCTTTAAACTGTTCTCCCATCGTGACTGCCATTTGTGCATGGAAGTCCTTCGTTCCTCTGCCTTTATAGCTGCTATATATCCTGGATGCTCGATACGGTGAAAGTATATCCGTTTCATCTCATCCGCCAATATGTCTATCGGTATTGTCTTTGTCAATACCAGTACCAGTATGTATGTATGTATGGATGTATGTTTTTTTTTTATCTTAAGCCGGAGGTGGGAATCTTCGAAAGACACTTTTGTTCCAACAAAAGAGTGCACGATTCACCATCACTGGTGCCTACGTACTAAACCCACCCCCTACACACTTCAACCATCCTCCCCCGCGGGACTGCCGTAAGGTATTACTACGCGGAGGGCTGGTTAGCTTTAAAGCTTTATTCTACAAATTTAAATTTCGCCTTCGTTCCTCCAATCTTCGGAGTTCAAGCATAACTTCAGACATTCTCTGGCTATATTGGCTCCATAGAATCCTAGAATTCATAACCTCTTCCATAAGTCGGTTTGGTACAAAACTCGTTTCACCAGGCCATCTAAATCTGGGGCAGCATGTTAGAATATGCTCCGCATCTTCCTTCTCATCTACACAGTTTGGACAAATAGGGGAAGTATCCTGTCCAAATCTGTGCAGGTACTTTCTGAAGCATCCACGACCAGTTAGGAACTGGGTCACGTAATAGTACAGCTAGCAATGATTGTTCTCCGTCCAAGGGGTTATATCAGGGACAAGGCGAAATGTCCTTTAAACTGTTCTCCCATCCTGACTGCCATTTGTGCATGGAGGTTCTTCGCTTCTCCGCCTTTATAGCTGTTATTTGTCGCAGATGCTCGATACGGTGCAAGTATATCCGCTTCATCTCATCCGCCAATATGTCTATCGGTATTGCCTTTGTCAATACAGTACCGCTTCATCAGACACTGTCCTGAAGCCACTTATCTGCCTAATGTATGTATGTACGTATGTACCTATGTATGTATGTATGCATGCATATATGCATGTATGTATGTCTGTATGTATGTATGTATGTATGTATGTATGTAGTTTGCATTCATTTTGTCCTTTAAAAACTACCAAATTTAATAACAAAACAATGTATCCAGCTCTGCATAATATTCCATTGCATTCCATACGTGCATATGCAGGCATACATTTGTTTTAGTTTTTCATATGCTTCAGTTGTTTGTAATTTAATCTACACCCCCCAACCCCCCTGTTTTCAAATGTAATTTTTAAGGTTTCATATTATTTGACCCTCAACAGTATTTTTTGTAACTTGATTAACAGAGAAAAAAAAGAGAAAAAGTTTTCATTGAAATTTATTAATTAACCAGGGAGGAGGGTTAGACTGAAACAAAACCCAACAACAACAACAACAACAAACTTATAATTGTTATGAAATAATTTTGCAACTTTTTGAATTTTCTCGACATGTGAAAATGCTTAGTGAATAATGGCATCATCATCCAATAATTCAGTTTCCCTTAATAAGGCAATCCTTTAAAGCAAAAGATTCCGTTTAACTTGAGAAATTTTTAATGACGTTCGCAAGAGGAATGCCATGAAAGTTTAGTTTGTTTAAAAAAGCTTAAGAGCTGTTGCAAGTTTTCGTATCCCCGATTTTATTCATAATTCATAAAGGGTGTTTCAAATTAGGCATGGTTTTTTTATATACAGTGAGCGTCAAAAGAAACTGTACACAAAGGATAAAATTCTAACAATCACTATACACAATTTAAGGAGAGTGCCCGAAAAAATTTGACAATATTTTGAATTTTTTTTGTAATTTTATATTTAAAATAAAAATGAATGGTAATTTATTAATCCCTTTTTTATAATGTACAGTTTCTTTTGATACTCACTGTATAATGAGTCAATAATTTTGAAAAGGAAATTTAATTCCAGAACCTTTGCATAAAAAAATCATTTATTTTGCCTTAGAGTTAATGTATACGATTTAAAACAAATATTTGTTGTTGTTTTTAAATATATTTTCTAGATTTTGTTTTCTTTAAAACCGATATTACATGGTCCTTGTGCATGTACAATTTAGTTATGATGAAATATTTTCATATCCTCCTGCAAAAACACAACGAAAACCGATTAGAATTGCAGTTTTCATGCGAATTTATTGTTTAAAAAAAATTTTACAATTATTTCAACAACATTTGTCAGTTAATAAACATGACCCACTTAATGTATGATACACACACATATATACATACACATACATGCATACATATGCAGAAATTCATAGTAATTGTATACGCATTGTAGCTTACACACATACATAGGTCTTACAATTAATATGAAATAAGTACGGGTGTTAACTTAAAAACAGAGAGGGAGGGAAACATAGAGCGGAAGAGTGAGTGTGAGTGTGAGAGAGAGAGAGAGAGAGAAATTATAAATAAAATGTTAATGTTAAGCATTTTCGTAAGTCATGTGCAAATATATGAATATGTTAATGAGCAAGCAAGCAAGCAAGCAAGCAAGCAAGCACATCATGGTTTTTAATTTAATTCGTTATTAAATTACTGATAATAAAAATAAACAAAAATGCGTACAAACAATACAGATATACATACGCATGGTATGTATACGTACATACATATATGCACTTAAAGTGTATGCGTACTGTAACATAAGCGATATAACGGGTGATTTGTTTGATCTTACGCCGTAAAAAAAGGATTCAATTGATCATCGAGTGTAAATAAATTTGGTTTCTCTCGAAATTATCAAAATTATCTTCAGCGAAGGAGGTTAATTTCAGTTCCACTGGTACTTCATCACACACAATTGACAAGTTTGGTGCAAAGAACAGACAGAAGCAGTGTGCCAGAAATGGCATGACAATGCGAATTTCAGTGCAGTTTGTGAAGGCATTCTGTTCTCATCTGCATAGCACTCTATTTCATTCCAAGTAAGGCCCTATGTGCGGCCTAAATGTGTTCGCTCATGACTCCATTAAGGGGAAAGTCCTACCTACTTCTACCTTAGGCCTCTTTGAACTGCTATTAAAGCAGTGAGCTGAAGTGGTGGCGCTAAGGCGCAATGCAGTTCAATTCTGACCCAGCTTGAGCTGTGAATGTGTTGCAATGCTGTGCAGCTATAGACTAACTAGAGTGGAAAACATGGTTTTTATTGGTACGAGATTTATTTTTAGGACTACAAACTTGTTCCATTACTGCAGAAGGATTTCCCAAAAGGTAATTCATATGTGTTCCCGGATATAAAGGAATTGCTTTGCTTATGAGTTGACCAGGGCTGGTATAGAACCCTCAAACTCCGGCATATCAAAGCGTTTATGTAGTCAGATTACCTAAGTTAAATTCGATATTCTTCTATCGATTGACAGGCAAGCTCGAATTCTTTGACCTCATGGATGCACGTGGAAAATTGCTAAACTCTGCTAAGCAGAGTTCCATAAATCGAACAGAAAGAATTGCCGTAGGCTACTACGTAATGCATTGGCTTATTATTCTTCCGTGATTCAAGATCTTGCTCAGTCATATCGAACAGAACTGAAGTATGAAAAATAAAAATATTTCTTTAGGCGACTTCCTCTCAGCAGATTTCTGGCAAAAAAAACTCTGAGAGAAAATAAAAAAAATTGCCATGAAAAGTTTCTTAAAAATCTGTCGTTAGGAATCGACCTTCAACTGTAGGTACCGCTGCTCATGTATTCAAATTAACACACACAATACAAGTGATGGGAGAAACTAGATCGTAATACTGACTGAAGTATTGTAATGACCAATTATGTGTGCATTTAATCTACTATGTAGTGTATTGGCTTCTTAGAGGAGAGCTCGTGATTCAAACCTGAGCAAAACGAAATATGAAAACAAATTATTTCCTTCGGCAATTTTCTGTCAGCAGTCTTCTGACAAAAAGCTTTGAAAGTTAAATAAAAATTGCTAAGAAAAGTTTCTTAAAAATCTATCGTTCGGAGGTCAATGTTCAACAGTAGGTCCTAGGTTGTAATCCTGACTGAAGGGTTGTAATGACCAATTAAGTAAATAAGAAGGATTTTTGTGAAGATACNATGAAGTCTCTCTTATACAGGGATACCTCACCCACAATTCCAGTACCGGGCAGATACCATTACAGCTGCCATTGGCTAGATACTGACCGAAATGCTGATAAAAGTATAACAAAATTGGAGCTCCCTGATGGAAGGTGCACAAATCAATATTCCATATGGTTTTGCTGATTTTCATTGGTTTTTTCTTAAATTTTCAATACCCCAAATTGTTTAAGAAATCACCCTTTCCCTTACATGTGAACATACATGTAAAGACCAAGAAAAAAAAATTTGAAAATAATTTAAAAACAAAACAAAATAAAGAAAAAGAAGAAGAAGAAGCAAATAAAATTATTATTAACATAACACACGTCTTATAATGGCAAATACAAAAGATGCTTACATACACATACATATGCGTATACATGTATACATAGTACATACAGACACAGTGAATTAAACCTTTTTGTTCATATGCATAGAAGAACAAAGAGCCTGGCAATGTTGCAAAAACTTATTAAATTACGGGAGAGAGGATAATTTTATTAACACTTTACAACAGTGGGTCTACAACCATCTTAATCTACATACATACGTATGAGGCAGAGGCATACGGAAATGATAAAAATTTAATATTTACAGTTAAAAAAAAAAATAAAAAACAAACAAACAAAATGAAATGAAATTGAAGAGAAAAGAGAAAACCAAAGAAAACGTTTTTCTTTTTCGATGCTCATATTTGTTTTAAAAATATTTTCTTAAAGCCACATTAAAAAATAACAAGAACAACAATAACAACACCAACAACAATAACATTTGAATTTATTTCAGTCAATTGTAAATGCTCTCTCTTAGGCATGCTCACATAAGAAAAAAAGCAAAAATTAAGTACGCGCTTGACAAAGGCCATGTGGGTAGGAGTAATTAGAAATGCAGCAGATGGATGCTGTCATAAAGGATTGTCGATGTTGATGTTTCGCAAGAGAAAGAGGATAAAAGAATAGCAGAATGTGTTTTGAATATTAAAAGTATTTTTGTTTACTGTTACCCTTCCCTTGCTTTAAGTATGTAAAAAATTTATTGAAATTAGGCAGCCCTTTAAGGCTGCAATAAAAAGTGGGGGGTTACTTTAAACGCTGATGTCAACGTTTTCTTGGAAAACGTGATTTTGAGACGCAATGCAATAATATTGGGGGAGGATTTGATGAGATTTTTAGAACATATTTTGTTAATTCTCTTTTATTTGTTGTTGTTCTAAGCGAAAATATACGATAAAACTTAAGGCTTAGCTAACAAAGTCAATTTGTTTTTACTTCAATTAAAAAAGAGTGGAAAGGGGGAGGGGAAATGATTTTTAGGCTATGAAAACGCTAAATATTGGACTTTTTAGAGGCATTTCTTAGAAACGTTCCGGAAATCTATCAGAAAAATGTATTCTTTGAAGCTGCTTAATGACAAAAACTGACAGAAAAATCCATTAAGGCTCGGAGAGTTTAGGTGGCTCTCACTCAACCTAGGGATAGAACAATTGATAGACAATGGTGCTCAAATTCTTCATCACATTCTTACTAATCAGGAGAACAATTGATTCTGATAAGCTTCGCTTGTAAAAAGGGTAGCAGCTGCGTAGCAATATAACTCTAAGAAGATAATGTCCATACGTACATACACACATAATTGGTCATTACTAGCCTTTAGTCAGTATTACGACCAAGTTTCTCCTACCACTTATGTACGAATGACAGAGTTTTGGGAAACTTTTCATGGCAACTTTTTTGCAGAGTTTTTGTCACAAATTTGCTGAGATGAAATCGCCGAGGATATATTTTTTCTTGTTTCGTTTAGTTAAAGATGTCTGACCTGGGGTTTGAACCGAGGCCTCATGTCTAATAAGCCAATGCACTATCTACTAGACTAGACTACCGGGTCAGGAAGACAGTGTGCTATCTTTATTACTTGTGCCCCGAAAATAACACAAACCAGGGCACTTTTTGCCATTAAAAATTGGCTTCCTACTGAGATTTTCCACTTGCAACAAGCAACTTCTGCTTGAACTCGATGAACTGTTGGTCTAAGCAACTCTTTTGTCATGTTAAAGTCCTAGACCAGATTCCACGCTGAAGTTTGATTATATGGCCCCTATAACTATCTGAATAGATGCTTGACAATGTCATCCCAAACATTGGAAACTGGAACACAAAGTTAGCTCTTCCACCAGAATCTTATCCAAATTCTTTGGTTCGAAGTTTCAATCGAAAATCATGGCTGTATCGTCATGGTGATGGCATGACTAATCAGTAGTAGATTATTTCTCACGAATACACTGGTATGTTCACGGAGGCAGGCTGCCATAAAGTTTTTTTTCAACGTCCATGAATGCCGCCTATTTCTCCGGATAATTGTGAAGAGGTTCTTCTAAGGTTTACATTATTTCGGCTGCTAGTCAAGGGACGATCCCAAAACTGGTTTGCGTATGTACTGGCCATAATAGATATTGGATTGGAAACCCCATGTGAGTGCTTCGCGTATAGGATCTACTTGGCGATCCCTAAACTAGTGTCTATATGGTCTGGCCATAAGAGATATTGGGTGGAAAATCCCCTGTAAATGCTTCGCGTATGAAGATTTACTTGGCGATTCCAAACTGATTTGTGTATAGTCTGGCCATAACAGGTATTGAGCTGGAAAACCCCCTGTAAATGATTTTCTCATAGGGGTCTACTTGGCCCTTACTTAGCTGGACAATAGAGACAAATTCCATTATTTTAGGTGAAATTTTCAGGGTAGAAAAGAGGACCCGTTAGACTGCAAGATTGAGTTGAATGAAGTATAATCCAGCAAGGACGAAACACCTAATTTTTTGGCTAAACATTTGCTAGGGGCATTGCTTAGGATCCTCCCCATAGACTGAGCATTACCTCACATAATTTCTATAAAAGTTGCAAGTCAAAAAAGAGGAAGAAATCGTCTGTCGCATGATGGGACACGGCCTACCAACGAACGTATGCGAGAATTTTGAGAGCAGCATTATTAACATCCTTGATAAAACAGCCTGAGTATAGAATAGATGACTTAGCCTTTTTAATTAAATTAAAACAGAAACAAATTAAATTAAAACCTAAACAGAAGCCTCCTTTACATGTGCTGACTGTGCCTTTACTCATGTATAAAATTAATACCAAAGACTGGGCTGGTTTAAGAAGCCAGGCTGTAATCCTGACTGAAGAGCTCTACTGACCAATTAAGTAAGTGAACTAAGCAGTTAACTATTCTGATCGAAAATCTTCTCTTTAAACTATCAAATGGCCACTGAGATGTACATACTCTAGCCAGTGTTTTGTGTAATCCTTGTAATGAATTTTACTTTCCTTAAGCAATTCATTAATGAAACCTCAATATTTAAATGGTAAATCTTTCATAATTTTAAATTACTTTTGTTTACATAATCTTTGTCGAGGAGAGAAATTACAAAACTTTTCAATTTAAAATCATTCTGTGGAAATTGTTGTTGTTGTTGTTGTTGTTGTTGTTGTTGTTGTTGTTGTAAATGTTGTTGAAGAGAACTTTTGGTTCAGTAAACAATCAATAATTTTCAGTTTAAATAAACAAAATGAATGGAAAACCAAACAGAGAGAGAGAGAGAGAGAGAGAGAGAGAGAGAGCAGAACATAAAGAGAGAGAGAGAGGGAATGAGAAACGGAAATAGAGCAAATGAAAGTAAAAGCTTATAACACTTTCGAAATTATTATTTAAGTGGGTTGTTCTTTAAGTGTATGCCTTTTTTTCATAAGCTGCTTACAATTACGAAATTCTTGAATCTCATGTTGATTGCTGTTAGAGTAGAGTTGTAATGAAATGTACAAGGGAATCATAATTTCAAGATAATGATGGCAACAAATTTAAATCGATTGCCTAACTTTATTCAAAAACACATAAGACTTGATGCTTTTTATTAATTATTCTGGAGTGGATTTTGTTTAAGCCTTAGAAGACTAAGTACAGTAGCAACCCGTAATTAATTGCAGCAGGCAATAATTCTGCTTGTTCTTAAAAGGCAGGATATTTCAAAAAAGACTTCGAGTAGAAATTAATTTCATTTTAAAAGGAATTCTATTTCAAAATAAATATGAAATCTTCGGCCTGGTGTCGTATGAGTTATATTAATGAATACTTCATGAAATCAATCATACGCAGGGTGGCACTTGTCTTAGTTCTTTAATACTCATTTTGGAATTATTTGGATTTGAAAATAATTAAGGCAAGGTAAACAACAATTTAAATATTTAAGAATTTAAAATTTTAATTGCAATTAAAGTGTTTAATGAGAATGTTTAATTAATTTATTTATCTTGTATTTAGAAATTGTTTAAATTTCTATAAATTTCTAATGAGAAATTTTTTCCGGCAGCAAAACGCATTTCATAATTGATTAATGATCTGCCAACATTTACTAGGTTATTAACCAGCCACAAAATCCTATTGAATTAATAAAATAATTGCATTACAAATACATACATACATACATACATACATACATACATGCATACATGGCAAAGGCAAATAAATAGCATTTGATTAGTTTTGATTACCATATTCCCTAGTACACATGCATGCATGCATATATGCATAGAAGAATATGCCATTAAATTTGATTAAAAAATTCAAAAACTCAGAGAAGAAAAAGAAAAAAAAGTTGCAAACCAGTCAACCACAAGCCAGTAAAGTAAATGCAATTGCAATTGCAACTGCAACTGCAACTGCAACTGCAACTGCAACTACAGCTGCAGCAACAATAATTTAGAATTTTGAAAATCCATTTACTAATCAAATAAATTTAAATTCCATTCGTGTTTGTGTATTTGAAAAATGTATTAAAAATTTTCAAATTTCCTTTAAAAATCTTTTAAATGACACAAGAATTCTTACGTGAAATAATTACAAAGGACTTGGCAATTAAAAGTCAAAGTAATTCAAAGAATTATTCACAGAGAAAGTATTCTAATTATTCTAATTGGAAGCAATTCTTTTCTTTTTATTTGTTTTCTTAAATTTATAAATTTTAAAAACATTTTAAATATTTTGGAAATATTTTTGAAATTTAAAAAAAAAATTGCCGGAAATTTATTTCATAACCTAATTCAGGGTATAGTTAAGGAAAGATACCTCATTGCGTCATGATATAAAGAATGAATTCTTTGGAGTAGAGTTTACGACCTAATTTCACTCTCACTACCCATGTTGTATGCATACATGTATGTACACAATTGGTCATTACAACGCTTTAGCCAGCATTACAACCTAGCTTCTCCTATAACTTATGTTGTGTGTGTTATTTTCATGCAAGAGTGGCGGAACCTAGAGTTTAAAAGTCTACTTCGTACAACAGATTTTTGCGAAACTTTCTCACGGCAATTTTATATACAAGCAGAGTTTTTCCTAGAAGACTGCAGAGAGACCTTACGTCTAGTAATAATAGCTTTGAATATATGTGGACGGGTCAGTGTAGAAAAGTTAGCTAAAGGACTTAAACTTCTAAGGAGCATGCTCTTCCAATATAGGCCCTCATGCAATACGCTGTAGGAGCTAATGACTTTTGTAGGAGCTGTAGAGCTGAGATAGATGGGGAAATTGTTCTTTAGCTATTAAACACATGTTTAGTACTTGGGCGGGGGAGGAAAAGGCGCTTCAGTGTCTGACACATAGAAGATTTAAAAGAACTGCCGGTTATAGAGATTGGCAATGTAAGTTGCTTCATTAGAAGATCCGAATAATTTTAAAATTTAGAGAATGGTTCAGAGATTGGGTGCCCTAAGTGACACACGAAGGAGAAAAAGGCCTCTTGGTATATACTACACAAAGGATTTAAATAAATTGCCAGTGTTAGACATTGGCAGTCTAAGTTGCATCATTGGAAGATACGAATAGTTCGGAAGTTCAGAAATTAACAAAATGGTTCAGAGATTTAATGCCCTAAGTGACTAACGAAGGAGAAAAAGGCCTCTTGGTGTCTACTACACAAAGGATTTAAATAAATTGCCAGTGGTAGACATTGGCAATGTAAGTTGCTTCATTAGAAGATCCGAATAATTTGGAGATTAAGAGAATGGTTCAGAGATTGGGTGCCCAAAGTGATTCACAAAGGAGAATAAGCCCTCTTGGTGTCTACCACACAAAGGATTTGAATAAATTGCCAGTGTTAGACATTGGCAGCCTAAGTTGCTTCATTGGAAGATACGAATAGTTCGGAAGTTCGGAAATTAACAAAATGGTTCAGAGATTGGATGCCCTAAGTGACTAACGAAGGAGAAAAAGGCCTCTTGGTGTCTACTACACAGAGGATTTAAATAAATTGCCAGTGTTAGACATTGGCAGCATAAGTTACTTCATTAGATGCTACGAATAGTTCGGAAATTAGCAGAATGGTTCAGGGATTGGGTGCCCGAAGTGACATACATTCTTAGCCAATAGGCTAAAGTTGCCTTTAGGAAAAACTATTCCAATTTATATTAATCATCAGATAATGATTAAAGTAATCGAAATCCAGTCAAAAAAGTTATCTTTTCAAATAAAATATGAATGCTGAAGCATTTGTCCTCATTTACATAAGCCAACTAGGGGGCAAAAGTTAAAGCATTTATTTTAACTTTGGCTAGTATTTTGAATGTTAAAAAATGTGTTTTTTTTTTTGGTTTTAATCAACGTTTATTTCAACATTGAAAAACCATTAAATTGAAATGAAAAACTCCATCAACAGTTGAAATGTTGAATAGGAAAACTGTTTTTCATTTATTTTCTGATTTTTTTTTTTACTTTCTGGGAAGGCAATAATAAATTACAGCCTTTGCATTATTTGTTGTTGTTGTTGTTGTTGTTGTTGTTGTTGTTGTTGTAAATATTTATTTGATTTCAGAACAGCTGAATAAGGTTTTAATTTATTTAATGAAATGCTTATACCCCCCTACTCAGCTTATGGCAAAAGCATCAAATATCCTCCGTGGCTTTAACAAATTATTTCGGAGAAAAACAAGCTGTTGAGACCAAATGGTTTATTTTCAGATTATTTTTATTGATTTTACTGCACATACTATTTCAATTAATACGTTTATTGAAGTTCAAATATTTAAATTTAATTTTAAAAATTGTTTCATTTAAAGGAGGCTTCTTGGAAATCCTTTTTTTTTTCTTCTCAATACTTAGAAACAAAAATTCTTCAATGTTTTCAATAACATTTCAGCGTTACGCTCC
This sequence comes from Sarcophaga bullata, assembly GCA_005959815.1. NCBI lineage: Eukaryota > Metazoa > Arthropoda > Insecta > Diptera > Sarcophagidae > Sarcophaga > Sarcophaga bullata. The sequence continues at coordinate 24,776 of QOCX01000063.1, forward strand.
ACAAAATGCTGCTGCTCTTCTTATTTGATTTGATCATCATTAAAGAGAGACAAAGAGAGAGAGAGAGAGTGAGAGTGAGAGTGGAAGAGAATTAATAAAAATAATACCGTATTGTTTTACGGTATATTTTGTCCTTTTTTTCTTTTGTTTTTTTTTTTTTTTTGTTTGTTTTGCATTACGATTACGATGTGATACCTTTTGTTTTATCGGATAATTTAAGAACTTATCTCATCTCATCTCACACTCACTCACTCACTCACTCACTCACTCACTCCCTCACTATGACCCCCACTTCAGAGCGTAACCAAAGCAATCTTGAAAATCTTCTTACAATTGAAAATAAGGGAAAACACAAAAAAAAAAAATTCTTTCACGTCACACATGATAACATCTGAAATGAGGGTGAACTTAAGCAGAGGCGTACGTATGTATGTATGTTATACCCGTATACTCTGTATTCATACGCATTTAATAAAATAAAATGAAATTCTCAAGTAAATTTATGGCTTAAAAACGGCTCTTAACACTGTGCATTACTGTGTTATTTAAACTGTGTTACTTGCACACACAAATTAAATGTAAAACAACAATAACTGTGTGTGTGTGTGTGTGTAAAATGTTAAAACATAACATACATGTATGACGGTAATCTCAATAACAAAATCTAGACAAATTTTCCTTTAGTTTTGTACTTTCAGTTCGATATGCTTCAACCAGTTAAAAATTTTAGTTCAGTTGGTTGAGCTGGTCATGTACTCAATGAATTTGAAGGAGATAGGCTTAGGTCAATAAGAACTCGTTATGATAACATAATTCTCCAATTTCCCCCAGTCTAGAAGTTACTGATGTATTGACTTGAGTTCCAAATGTTTATTCCTTAGCGAAGAGACAAATCAAATCGTTCATATTGTAGCCACCAAGATGTCTTTTTGTCCTCCAACACAATTCTGGGCATGTACAAATAGGTGAAGAACAATTTCATCGTTATCTCCATCTCTGCAGCGCCTGGCATGTTAATCAGCTCTACAGTTACCTGTAATATTACTCTGTTCCGTTCGGCTACCTCATTGTATTGCTATAAAGCCACTTGCAGTCCGCTGCGTTAGAACCCAGTGCTTTGACAGCAGGAAGTTGGGCAGGAGATGATAGGCTTGAGAAAATAATAGACTAGAGCATTTAAGTGTCGCAACTGCACCATGCTCGTAAGTTCTCATGTGCTATTGTAGTGCTTGGTTTATCTCAGTTTTATTGATACGACAAAACTTCTCCTCTGTGATATATGCTTTAAAGAGTATTGAATACTATGTGCCGCAAGACCACACATTCAAGGTCTCCAAGATTGAATACACAACCGTCTTCAATTGCTCCTATGTATCTCTCTATTAAGTCAAGAAAAAGGGACATCAATCATATAGTTAATCTCCATGATTGATAACTTTGGAGGCTGAATTGAATTGTGTAACTGCGATCAATTTCATCTATGCTTAGATTGTTAGGTTTTGATGATACTCAGGTTCTCTAAGATTTCTTGAACACATATTCGTCTTTAATGGTACCTATATACCTCACTTTTAAGTCAAGAAAAAGAGACATCAATCATATGATCTATCACTATGATTGATAGCTTTGGAGTTTGAATTGAATTGCGTAGCTGTGATCAATTTCGTCTATGTTCTCTCAGGGTCTCTAAGATTTCTTTTACGACGAACACACATCCGTCATGCATCATACCTAAATACCTCACTATTAAGTCAAGAAAAAGGGACATCAATCATATGATCAATCACCATGATTGAAATCACCAATTTTTTAGATTGTTTAGATAATTTAGTTGTGATATCCTGTCGTCTAGAACCTTAAGACGCATCGATATGTTAGTTCCGTTATTATTGTGACCACCCTCATATACGTATTTGATTTGTGAGAGCATATACGCATAAGTTTCATGAATGTGTGTTCATTTTCAGTATCTTTCTCTCGCTTTCTATCTTTGTCTTTGTCATTTATTGTGCTTTTCTTGTCTACCTTACTGATTCTTACGTTGTTGCTGTGGCTGTTTTATCTCATTTCTCCTTTTCAGTTTCATTTGTTGTTTCTTTTTTGTGTTCTTAAGTGGGTGAGAAAATGAGAAGCTTAAGTTTAATCAACTGGAATAAGTCGGTCCAGACCAACCACCATCACTACCACAATTATTAATAAAAAGCAAAACCTACACAGAAGAAGATACTATAAAAAAAGGAAGAAGAAGGAAATGTAAGGGAAGAACAGAGCAGATTCATTAGCAGTGAAATTATATTGTGGTTGTCATTGTAAACGCCAAATAAAAAAAAACCTTCTATTGGCCTGTATTTTACAGTTTGTTTTGCTATGCCGTTATCTTTGTGAAAAGATTAAAACAAACGAAATAAATAATGGAGCACCATTAAACTGTCTACACCATTTCCAAAGAGGAAAGTAATATTTAATGAAAATGAAAAGTAGGGGGTGGAGGAAGGGGGTCGGGGTAAAGAAAGTTACAATTTTTAAAGCGTAATTGCTAAGTTTCTAACAAAACTCATTATATTTGCAAACAATAAATGTCTGTGTTATGTTTTTTACAATAAAAACAAAAAACAAAAAAAAAAACAGATTGGGAATCGCATTAAATCTTATTTAAATTATATCAACAGTTGTGGGCCTTTTAATAATAAATTAAAATTTTTATAAACTTTTACTTGATCTTTTACAATATAATTCAGATTCGTCTTGGTTTGTTTTGTTGTTGTTGTGCTTGTAAACATTAAAAAAGTTTTCAAGCGTTACCAACTGTTACCACAAAACTTAGAACATTCTCAACACACCACACCACTCGACTCACACTTATTCGACCCACAGGTTTAAGAAAGTGTGTATGTGTGTGTGTGTGTGTTTGTGTTTTTAGTTTCAAATGCCCATAAAAAAGAATTTGTTTTCCATTTTAAATACTGTGTTACACGATTGATGTGGGTCGTGCGTTGTCTGTGTGGAAATTTTTTTGTTCAGGTTTTTTCAAAAAAAAAACCTATTTAAACATGGCCAGTCAGTCAACCTATAAAAATGTAGGCTTATGAAGTGTATGTGGGAGTAAGTGTCTGTGTGGGTATTTAAGAGAGTAAAATTCTAAAATCAAAACAAATATTTTTACAACAATATTGTGTTTAGATAAAGATTTTTAACTGTAAACTGTACATATACAACCAACCAAACAACATCAACATCAACACCAACACTAACATCGAGACACCAAACACATGTATCAACAAGAAACAGCATGATGAGCACACATTGAAATAAACTGGGAATAGAGAGAAAAAAATGGGTCTTTTAACCAACAACAACAGCAACAACAACAAGTAAAGCAACTGGTATTGTTTATACGTATTCAATTTGGTTTCTTTTCTTTGATGTGTTGGTGTGTGTGTGAGTGCTTTAAAAAAATGTACCTACAAGTGCTGCACAGTGATCAATGTGACCCCAAATAAGGTGACTAAGCCTTCGTTGTAAAAATATTGCTTTTGTACGACCACCAAGCCTTTCTCAATTTTATTTTTATAGTTTGCTGGTGTTATATTATTTTGCCTACCTATGTACGATCCCATGCAAGGCATGAGTTTCACTGTTTTATTGCTTCTATCAAGAATTTTGCTCTAGCGAAGTAAAGGGAAGTCACCGTGGTCTAGAAGGTAGAGTGTTCGCTTATTAGACGTGAAGCCTCGGTCAGGTATCGCCAACTAAACGAAACATGAAAAATTATTTCTTCGGCGACTTCCTCTCAGCAGATTTCTGGCAAAAACTCTGAGAGAGTAAAAATAAAAATTGCCATGAAAAGTGTCTCAAAAAAAAAAAAAAAAAAAATCTGTCGTTCGGAGTCGACTTTAAACTGTAGATGCCGCCACTCATACATAAAATTAACGCACAGAAGATAAGTGGTGTGAGAAACTAGCTCGTAATCCTGACTAAAGTGTTGTAATGACCAATTATGTATGTGTATGTGTACGTCACCTTAAGTTAGACTATCCGCATTTGGAACTCCCTTAATGCAGAGTTCTTTTCTGTCACGTATAAGATAAAAAGATTCAAATCTAGTGCCCACAAACATTACTCCCTGTTTCCATATTACCATCACATGTTTCCCTGGTTCCAACGCAATGCAATGCATGAGTAGGGGCCATCCCCTAAGTATTGGTTGTACAAAACAAAGGCTCATGGTCTTGGACACAGGGCAAATGACTTTTGCGGGAATTGCAGCAACGAGGAGGAGAAAGATTAGCGTACAAAAAGACATCTTGGTGTCAACTGCGTGGTTTGGTGGCTTAAGCAGCTTCATTATGAGCTCCGAACAAGACGCCTTATGCAGCCTAAGTGTGTCTAGCCAAATCCTATGGTTATACAACAACCTCTACCTACCTCCCTACCTAACTAACCGTATAGGATTTTACTATCCTAGTTCTTGCAGTATCGTGCGATTCCCGATATTTTTCAGTTCACTGTGGTGTTTTGCTCAGCCTTTATAATACTATCGGTTCCAAATGCTCTCAGATGCGTAATTAAAATTTTCGGTGGTGGTGGCCATATTTAACAATGTTTATACGTGTAAAGATCTAGTTGCTACGAGAGCAGAATTAAAAATTATTTTATAATTCAACATACATATTCGTAGTCTACTTTAAGGCGTATAACGTCTGTTGAAGGTTATTAAACTGTTTCTTCTATTAAAATAAACAAAGAATTGTCGGGGTTATCAACACAACATTGGCTTGCGATTTGATTTCATTAGCTGAGCCAGGTTTGGTAAGAAGAAATATTAACTTGAAAGAATCGAGTTGATGAGGATAGCAATTCATAGCCTAATTCATGGATTTTTACCATTGAAACTGCACACGAAAAGCATTTTTTCTGAATTTATTTTGCATTTGGCACTACAACCAAATCAACATCATGGAAAGCATTGCTTCTAGGTAATGATTGATAGAGTAGGCCAATCTCATGCTTAACTTAAAAGAATTCGTTTAACTAGACTGAATCAAAGCCAAATAAGAGCTTCAAATGATCTTCGGCATCACCTAACTTTGATCACACATAAGTTCGTTCGCTTTTCTTTTTATTTTCACTTGGAAACCACTGTATGCCTACGTATGTGGCAAGTTAAAGGAGAAGGAAAAATGCTATGCAATCAGTACTTTACTGATGTGTTTGTATTTTTGCAACTGAGCATGTGTTTGTATGTGCGATAATGTTTACAAAATAGACAAAAAATATAAAAAAAGAAAGAAATCCAAGAGAAAAAGAGAAAGCGAGAGGAAGAGACACAAGTAAACAAAACTAAATACCTTTAAGATGTGTTTGTATTTGTTATTGTGTGCATACGTCAATGTATATATAATATGTGTGTCTGTGTGTATTTTAGTGTTTACAGGATGTATTTATTTTGTGTTTAGATGTATGGGTGTATGTGTGAGTATAAAATTTTTGTTCATCATGTTTACATAATACTTGATGACTTTGTTCATTATTAATGTAAAATGGATTTTTAATAGCACAAAAGCAACAAAAAAAAAAACAACAACAAAGTAAACTACAGTAGAAACTCGATTGTTGTTTGAAATGAAAGACAAAATTGATGGCATAAGTTGTAATGGGTTCTAGTAGACGTGGTCCGAATTTTTCCTAACCAACTCAACTCGAATAGAACACGTTAAGTGTAGTTGCGGTAGTTATTACTGGATACTGCACTCTTGGAACTCATAGAACCTATTCTGGCAATGAAAGAGAATGTAAGAAGAGATGAGGAAGGGATTGAAACTTTTCTTCACATATTGGGTATGTCCAGCCTTATGTTGTAAGAAAATAAGGCACTTAAGATGATCTTACAGATCTATATTGAGGATGGACATTGCGAGACTATGTTAGCTTCACCAGCAATTAAGGATTTTTTCAAGTCTAGGGAAAATATCACTTATGGCTTTAAGAGCTTTACTAATCCAAATGAGTCATTCTACCACCACAAGAACTGTAAATTCAATTCAAGTTTTCGGCAAACAAAAGAAAATTTTGCATTGAAAACCTCATGTAGAAAAAATGTTGCATGCTTTGAAGTGAACATTTTTTGAATGTTGCCAGAACGTAACGTGTTAATAATCTTCTATCCTGCAACAACAATCCCAAGACCCGTAAAATAAATTCAAGCCGTTGTGAAACAAAAGTCAAACAAAAGAAAATTTTGCATTGAAAACTCCATGTAAAAAATGTTGCATGATTTGAAGTGAACATTTTTTAAATGTTGCCTATACTTAGGGCATAATGAGAAAATATTTTGTTCCGTAAGAATTGAAAAGAGCACCCATGGTAAAAATGTACAAGAATAAATGGAGTAAAGGCTTTGTCTGGAGAAGAATAAAGCTGCAGGTCAGTATTTCAAGCAATTGTTTTGCGCTGTTAAGGGCCGGAATGCAAGTTTATATCCGCTGTTTATTGGGACTGAGGAAACTCAATATGTTTTCTTCTTGAGACTTACAGGACTTTCTTCGGAGAGCGAAG
>QOCX01000063.1:32094-44866 GCA_005959815.1 Sarcophaga bullata
ATTCGTCAAAATAGATTTCAATTGTTATTTAAATAATACAAGTAAATGAGAAATTACAACAAATTAAATAAAAACTGGAAAATTGCAACAATAAGTTGCACTTGCAACAGAAAAAAAAAAATTAAAAAAATCTTTCATGGTTGGTTTGTTGCACCTGAAATGTACAACATGCGTGTGGTTTTGGTTAACATCAATGTGATCTTTTATGTTTTTTTTTTCTTTTTTTTGTTGCTGCCAATAATTTAAATAATTTACATTAAAAACAGCACAGAACAAAGAACAAAGGAAAGCGAAAGAGAGAAAAAAAAACGTTTAATTACTCGTAGTTTTACTTAACATTACTGTGGCATTGTGGGTGCATGAGTTTACTTAAATGGGCCACCAATAATTAATGCCACTGTACAAGAGAAATTCAATTTAATTAACATTTTCCATGTGTTGGTGTCTGCCATATTTAACAATGTTTATACGTGTAAAGGTCTAATTGGTACGAGGGCAGGTTTAAAAATTATTTTATAATTTAACATACATATTCGTAGTCTACTTTAAGGCGTATAAAGTCTGTTCAAGGTTATTAAACTGTTTATTGCATTCCAAATACAAGAATTGTCAAGGATATCCATACAAATGTGTTTGTGTTCTAAGGAACTTAAAAAGCTTAGAAGGCTTAGAAAGAAGTATTAAATCCGAAAAAAAAAACGAAATGATAAGGCGAACAATTCGTAGCCTACTTCAGGGGGATTTACCATAGAAACTGCATTTTTGTATTGACCTGTTCGATAAGAATTTTTTCTGAATTTTTCTTCTCCAAAAGCTGATTTAGTTGATCCAGTTGGACGTCAATACATCCGTCATTGAATGCTTTACGGCCGCCATGACTTCATTGGCTGGCTAGCTTAGTCATCTTTACAGTGAATGTGCCAAGAGAAACTTTCTATTCTGATTGCGGTTTGGCCTCTGGTGTGTTTTGCTGAGTGCTAAGAGCAAAGCAATATTGCAGAGAGAGAGAGAGACAGCTATCTAACTATCTAACTGATAGGTCGCCATACGAACACTAAGCTCTCATATGATTGATTCGAGACTAGTATTGAACTGTTGAAGAAAACTAAATCTGCTAGACAGGCGAAATAGGATCATTCTCTGCTGGTTCACAGGTCATATCAGAATGGATGCAAATAATAGACAGATAAACTTGAAACGCAACGAATTGCAACGCCGCTGATGGAGCTATGGCTCCAACTTCAACTCTTCCACTTTCAACTTTCACTAGGTAATTCTAATGAGAAGTTATTTGAGTTATGCTCGAGTATAGTTAAATGGAGCCTAAGTACAGTAAGCGGTCTTCTGCTCATTATATAAGACTCAAAGAACACTTGTCTAGAATACAGGGTCCTCTTAGGTCCTGGATATCGATTAAATTATCATGAGAACACATACTTGAATGCTAAGCGACATTAAGGCATCACACAAGGCAACATTTGAGTGTCTTATCACGTAATAGGCTGGAAGTTCAGCTTATTTGTAATGAACTTCATCCAGTATTGTGGTAAATTTATTGTGGGTTTCTGAAATTAAATTTTCGAAAAGGCTACCTCACCACCTCTGTGCGCTGTACAGGCGAAGATCATAAGCATTTTGGAAAGTAATGCCTAAAGACCTGGATATCGATTAAATGCATCACTAGAACTACAACTTGGAACCTGTGCAACTTTAAGACATCTGAGGAGGAAACATTTAAAGTCCTTATTACGTACAAGGCTGGAAGTTAAGTTTAGCATTTGGGACTGTGACATATTTATCGAGGGTTCTGAAATTGAACTTTCTTTCGACATAGCTTTCTGACCACTTCAGTGTTGTTCATGCGGAGATCATAAGTCTTTTTGAAAGAAACACAATCCCTGACCACTTCAGTCTTGTTCAGGTGGGAATCATGACTGTTTTTGAAAGCGATACAATCCTGGTTGGATGACGGGATTTTAACTGAAAATCTCTTGACTTACATAGTCTGTCAGGTTGTGATTAAATTTTAAACGATTTTTCTTCGATGTTTGGTCAATGAATACGTGAATTGGAAATGGGTTTCGGAATATAAGGTTATAGTGGGAAATTACATTGCTTCTGAACTGACCAGGGCCTGTAAGGTGCTCGTAATCTCTAGCAATTACATGGCATTTATATTCCAATTGCCTTAGTTACATAGACTAGGTGTTATTCACTTGTATTTTGCAGGAAGGCTCAACTCTTTTAAAACTCCAGGAAGGTGCTCGCAATATTTTTAGATGCTATTGGACTTGTACGGGCAAGAAGAGGACTCAGAATTAAACGTTACTTAAACGCTTGGCAATATATTGCACAATTATGATTCTCCCTTGTTAATCTAACTTTAATTATTACTGCCAGAACTGTGGGCCTGACGCGTAAGAAGAAGCTTCCTCTTAGGTGTGTTTATTTTGAAGTCAAAGAGGTTTCCTTTAGAAAATGTTTGCTACCCCGATTGAAACTTTAATGGTGGCATCACAATGGGATTTGGGGTGCTATTAACACTATTGCCTCTGACTCCTGATCTAGTAATTGAATATGTAGTTGTGTGCCATAAAATTTCTATTAAAATACATCGGTGATGTACTCCATTGTCGCCGTAGTCTAGTAGATAGTGTGTTGGCTTACTAGATGCGAGGCTTCGGTTCAAACCCCAGCTCAGATATCAAATCGAAAATATGAAGAAAAAAATATTTCTTCGGCGATTTACTCTCAGCAGATTTCTGGAAAGTTTTTCAAAAAATCTGTCGTTCATAGACAACTTTGAACTGGAGGTCCTGCCACTCATGTATAGAATTAACACACACAACAGCGAGTTGTGGGATAAGCAAGGTTGCCATCCTGACTAAAGGGTTGTAATGATTAATTAAGTACTCCGTACATCAGTTCTTCGACTCAATTGTGTATTTCAAATGTCATTTAAAAAAAAATGGCGAAAAAACTGAAATCTGAAATTGAAAAGCAGTTTGTCACGTTGTAAATCTTGTTGTTGGCTAATTAACTTGACACATAAACTCGTGCCTGAAATATGCATTTTAAATATTAATTTTCAAATGAATTGTTTCGTGTCTCTTTTTTCCCCCCTTTATTCTTATGTGTGCGTGTGTGTGTGTGTGTGTTTGAATTCCGGTTTGCGTGTCATATTAATTATACAACAAAAATCTACTTTTTTATTACCCCCGGTAATGCTACTTCATATTTATTTTTCCTGTTTTTTTTTAAATTTTTTTTTTTGTGAATTTTTATGATCAGCATTTAACAATAAATGACAAACTGGGTAAACCACAAATCCATGCATAAACCTCTTATTATTAAATATTATTCGTTTAATTCTTTTTTTTTTAATCGTTTCTACTTTATGTACAGTAAAGAAGGAAATAATAGCAATACAAAACAATAAGTTTCATAAATAATGTTGAAAGTATTGCAGAGTACCTATTATTTTAAACAACACTGTAAGGATAATAATTGTTATTAAAGAAACGTAATAAAAAAAAGATGTTTAAGTGCTAACTGTAATAAATTGTTGTTGTAAAATATTGTTTAAACAGTGCCATGTGCCATGTAAGTCGGACAAGCAATCATAAACTGCATTTTGATGTACAACAATTAGTCACAACTGAAGTGAGCCGCATATTGTTTACATTTTTGTTATATTGCCTAGCAAGGCTAAGTTTTTAAGTTAAATAATGTGAATAATTTTTATTGAAATTTATTGCTCTGTCAAGCACTTAGCAACCAGTCCACGCGTATCATTTTTATTACTTTGTGAACATTTATTATGACATTCTCTAATTCATTTCAATTCAATTTAATCTAATCGCATCGCATCTAATTTAATTTGTATTCTGTTGGTCTCACTCTCTTTCTCTCTTTCTGTCTCGTTTTAACAACTTTCGTTTAAGAACTAAAAAGGCCCTCCCCCTTGGTTGTCTTTTAAAATGTAAAACATTTGTGGGCCTTTTTCTTGTTCTTTCTTTTTTCTTCTCTTCTTGTCTTTTGTTAAATAAAGGTGAAGTAAACACAAACAACAAATATAGAAAGAAAGTTTAAAAGAAAACCTTCTTAGAAAATGTCTTAATAAAGTTTTCATGTTTCTTTTGTTGTTGTCTGTCTGTCTGTCTGTCCGTTTTTTTTTTCTCTTTTTAATGAAAATTAGTTTGAATAAATCTCCACTCGTTTGCCTCGTTTTTTTTCTTCTTCTTAAGCTTCTGATTTCATATTTCCTTTCACTTCAACTTCTTTTTTGATTTAAGATTTCCACTCTAAGACATGGGACATGGGAGGGGTATGGGGCGTGAGTCCATGTCAGTGTAAAATGGTGAGAAAATAAAAACTTTTTAGATTTAGATTTTGTTGTAGTTTGTGGCTAAATTTGTTCTCTCTCTCTTTCTCGGTCATTTGCTGTTTCTTCTTTTTTTCTTCTTCTCCCTCGTATTTTTTTCTTTTTTCTTCGCTTTTTTATGATGAAGAAAACAGCTGTAAAATAATTTGGCGCTAATGAGTTTGTTATGCCTGACAAGTTATGAGACGTACATACATTTATACATGACATGCCGTCCAACAGGACTTAATGTTTTATGGTCATGCTTTTAGTTTTTGTTTCCTTTTGTATTCTTGTTTTCATTTCCTTGGATTTTTATTTCGTTTTGCTTTTAAGCCCCATAACAGAATTATTTAAATCGTCGCATGCCTTTTTCCCATTCATTTTAAATGCAAATACATTACAGCATGCTTTTGTTTCTCTTCCTCTTTCTATTTCCCTTCTTTTCTTTTTTTTCTTTCCTTTTTTTTATTTTTTTTTGTCTCCCAAAGTATAATTTCTCTCAGCGTATAATTTTCATTATAAAACTTCATCTCAAGGGGTGTTGAGTTGAGTTTGTTAATGTTATTTAGTGAACGGAGGGAGGGAGGGTGGTAGGGGGCTATTTATTAGTTTCTAGAGTATTTAGGCTAATTAGTTTATATTATGGCCATATTTCTCCGTTTATTTTTTCTTTCGTTTCCCATGTTAAATGAACAATTTTTTTTAAGCATTAAATGGCCGGCTCTTAAGACAAGAGGAATAAATTTATGCCAGCATATGGAGGAAAAGAAAAAAATTCGGTTTCTTCAAATGCTTTGCAATGAAAAATGTGAATAAAAATTGATTGCCTTAGTTCCTGGAAGCAAGACGAAAGGCCTTTTCATTTCATAATGCTCGCTGAAGTTGTTTCTAGGTGTGGTTTCTTCTTGAGGTGTTCGTTTCCCACAGTGATAGCTTGTGTGATGGTATGATGCCCGATCGCATGACTTTATTCATTCACACATGCATTATGGGCCATTAGAACTCATTAATCAGAGTTATGGCTCGCTGCTTGCAGACATTAATTTCATTTACGACTGGCTGGATCTACATGTCTTAAGGTCGAATCCGAACAACAGTTTTGTGAGATTTTTTAATGGCAATTTTATTTACTTTCAGAGCATTAGTTCGATTCCTGCTGAGAAGAAATATTTTCTTCATAGTTTCTTAAGATATCGGCGCTCAAATTGTGCTTTCAAGGCCTCATCTAGTAAGCAATGCACAGCTCCCCAGACTACGGCGATCAATAGCTCAACTTTTGTTTGTATTTCGCTTTGAGCGCCAACCACTCTGAGTTTGCTTTCGTACATACATACATAATTGGGCATTACAACTCTTTTGTCAGGATTAAATCTTAGTTTCTCTCTCCAATTGTATTGAGTGTGTTAATTTGATACATGAGTGGCGGAACCTGCAGTTTAAAAGCGTCTTCGAACGACAGATTTTTGAGTTTTTGCCAGAAATCTGCTGAGAAAAAAAATATTTTTTTCGTATTTCGTTTCGTTGGAGATGTTTTGACCTGGGGTTTGAACCAAGGCCTCACTACTAAGAAGCCTAAACACTTTCTACTAGACTACGACAATGATAATGGCTTTCGTTACTTCATTACAATCGCCTGCGCTTATTTATGCCAGGGAAGCTTGGACAAAGTCTGCCATAAAAGCTGATGCTCGTGGTTTTCGTAATGCATGACCAATTCCTTATCAATTCTTCTCTAAAGCTTTGATCCCAATTTGGCTCGGCAAAGTGCCACACCAGAGTGGCCTAGTGTCTCTGTGATCGCCTAGTGTTTCTGTGCTTCATTATAGCATGCAAAACCTGGATACTAATCCCTTACGATGCTAATACCGCATCGATGTTAATAAAGTTTGTGACAGAAAAAATTCTTTCCAAGATCTTAAGCCTGTCACGAGTTCACAATGTTGTCCACATGCGAACGAACCATGAGCTTTATAAGCTCCTCAACGATATGGACTTTGCTTAGTTAAGGAACATGCTGCAACAGATATGTTGGGTATGTCATGTCGTTCTAATGAAAGAAGGTACTTCGAGAGCACTGCGAGACAACTGCTTGATGTGGAAGTCAGCAGACGTCGACTTGGAGGTTTAACTTGCTAAGAGGCATCATATTGAATATGATGAGTTCCATCTTCACAACTTCTGTTTCCACTTGTGTAAGATTTTTGAGAGGAAATTATAACAATTATCTGGTCAAACATTTGTCTATCATGATATTTTATTTCTCTTTCTGATGTCTAGCCTTACATTAAGAAGTAATTGGGATGAGATGCAAGCTTATTAAGCCCCTATTTTGATGGAAACCTTGCCACTTAGACAATAAATGAGCTCGAATTGATGAACTATTTAGGAGTTGTTTGAATAAATATGTGACAATTGTAATAAGCATGTATGTGTGTGTGTGTGTGAAAAACTTATTCACTATTTATGAAATGCGTAACTAACCGCAGAGGCATGTTATTAAAGCCAAACACGTACGTACGTATGTTAAATGCAAGGCAAACAATTGAAGGAAAGAAATTTTAAAATAAAATTTTATATTTACAACAACAACAACAACAACAACTACTACTACTACTGGAATACTTAATAAACTTTGGGAATAAGATGCAAACTTATTAAGCCTCTATTTCGATGGGAAACATTGCCACTCACAGAATACAAGAGTTCGCATTGATGAACTATTCGGAGATGACGTCTGTTATCTTCCTCTGTGTGCCTTTATGAGTCGAGTGTTTTAAATAGCCGCGTAGGCCAAACTATTTCAAGCCTTTTCGAAGATCAAGTATAAGAGCAACTAGAAACTACTTTTACCGTCTACATATGAATGTTCGGCTTTCAAATCTAGTTTGGAACCTTGCCACTTACAGAATACATGAGTTGGCATTTATGAATTATCCAGAAATGACGTCTGTTATCCTCCTCTTTATGAGTCGACTCTATTAAACCACTGTGTAGGCGAAAGTATCGAAAGCCTTTTCGGAGATCAAGTAAAAGAGCAACTGGAAACTGTTTATAAAGTCTACATATGACTGTTCGCCTTTCAAATCTATTTCGAAACCTTGGCACTTACAGAATACATGAGTTCGCTTTGATGATGACGTCTGTTCTCCTCCTCTGTATGCCTTTATGAGTCGAGTGTTTTAACCAGCTGCGTAGGCTAAAGTATCAAAAGCCTTTTCGGAGATCAAGTGCTATTTTACTAGAAACTGTTTCTAACGTCTACATATGACTTTTAGGCTTCTGAAGCAGTTTGTTTTCAACAAAATTTCGTGGTGTGAGGCGGAGAATTTAATTTCTAAAAAAAATTTTTCTGATGGCCTTAGAAGAATAAAAATTTTGCATTTGTTTGTTTGTTTGTTTGTTTTTTTTTTGTTTCTTTTTTTTTCTATTTTTTAATCTCTATGTCAGCATTTATTAAGTTTATAATAATAAATCCTTACTTGTCGTTTTACAATAATTTCGTTTTAATGAAATTCGTTTTTTTTTCTTTTGTGGTCCTTCCTTTTGATATTCTTAAAGTATTCTTTTAAGCAATAAAGAATAAAGAAGAAGAATATTTTTGTTCTCCTTCGAATTTCATTCAAAATTTCATTCGAATATTCAATTCAATTTAATTTCTTTTCGTTTTCCCTCTTCCCTCCTTCTAATGTTTGTTGTTCATTAAAGTGAAATTCTTTGTTTTATTATGGTCTTGACGATTAGAAATGCCTATGTATGTACGGATGTATGTATGGATGTATGTTAGATATAAAATCTCGTTTATATTTAATAAACATTGTGTGTGTGTAATGTTTGTTTGTCTATTTACTTTTCATTTTTATTTTATGATTTGTTAATAATTTTTCTTTTATTTTTTTCTTTTAAAACAATTCAACATTAAATAAGACTGTAATGGATTCATTCAGTCATTCAGTCATTCAGTCATTCAGCTATTCATACGCTTTTAAAATTAAACAAAAACAGAAAAGCAGGAAGAAGAAAGAAAAAAAAAGGTGTGAAGCATCATAAAAATTTCAAAATGTCATCATCATTTGCAAAAAATGTAATCATCGTTTTAAGCACAGACACACACACACACAGTGTTTATTATACAGTTATTATGTACGTTATATACGTTATGTACGTTGTTATAAAATAATGTTTATTTCCGGTTGCCCATATACACGTACGTACGTATATGTGTGTAATGCTAAAGGACATTTTATGTTATTATTATGATTTGTATTTGTATTATTATTTATGTATGTGTGTGTGTATGTGTGTGTATGTATTTGTTTATTTTATTTTATTTATTCAATGCAATTTGCCAAATAAAAAATCTACCACCATTAAAGGCATATGTATGCGTACGATTTTTGTTTTTAAATACCCAACAAACATTTAAGCGAATTTTTGCCTACTTCATTCCAATAACCAAACATTCTATTGCCATCAGTTTTAATACAAAAAAATTTCATTGCTGCCCTCGTTAAAGTGATTTTTGAAGTTCTAAGCCGGTCATACAATGTCAAGGAGTATGTGAGTGTAAAAGTAAATAAAAAATGTTGGTAGTGTGGTCATGTTCATGCATCCAGAAATGCTTGTGAGTGTTTGTCACAATAGCAGCAAACATAAAATACCAATAAAATAAATACAAATAACAACAACAACAAACAGAGAAAAATATACAAATAAAAATGAAAATGAACCACAAAAAAAAAGAGAAGCAGGAAGTGTGAGAATATTAACAAAGCAATGAAATTAAATACAATATTTTATTATTGTTTTTGTTGCAATGTTGTTGTTGTTGTTGTTGCTGATATCATATATAATTTGCCTTTGTTGTTGTTTGTTGATAAAGCCATAAGTACATGAATGAATGAAATTAATGATGTTTTTATGATCTCGCTCTCTATCTCTTACGTTTTCTCGCTCTCTCTCTCTCCCTTTCTCTCTCTCTCTCTCTCCCTTTCTCTCTCTCTCTCTCTCTAATAAGAATGTATGCTTTAGCAGCGTTAATGTATTTGTTTGTTTGCCTATTATAATGTAAATATTTACTCACACACACCCACATATGCATTCATTTAGGCATTCTCTTGTTCTTTCTCTGTGCATATAAATAAGAAAAATTCTTTTGATTTGGCCGCTATGCCGCCATTAACACCTACCAACCAACGCATACTTATACACTTCACGACATATACACACAGTATAAGTTTGTATATTCTGCATACATTAGCTTACTTCAGACTTTATCCAACGTAAACAAGGCTGAAAGAGTAGGAAAGATATTGGTTTATATGTCACAGTATGCGTGTGTATTTATTAGAATACTTTATTGTTTGTTGAGTATCATAAAAATGTTTCTTAATTGATGTTTGTTTGACCGGGTCTATCTGTCTATCTGTTTCACTGTCTAGCTCACTGTATTCAGCGGTACTGTTGCTATTGATTTCTTTGTTTGCCTGCGTATGTAGGGGGTTAAATTCTCCTCTAAATGATGTGTTATTATGGCCAAATGCTTATTTGAAAAATTATGCGTGACCTCTGTGATTTTAGTGGCAAAAATCAACACTGAATCTAGGCTGTAGTCATAGTAGTGGTGGTGGAAATGGTACGTGTGTGGCAGACAGTGAGAGAGTTAATAAGTTATTTAGTATCTAGCAAGCATAGGGAATTATATTCTCTCTCTTTCTTTCTCTCTCTCTTTCTTTCTCTCTCTCTCTCTCTTGCTTTATTTTTTTTACTTTCTTTTTCTCGTTATTTATACAACGCAATACCTACTCTTGTGTGTGTGTGTATGGCCGCAAATGGGTGTTTTTGCTGTTGTCGTTGTTAAGTTTTATTCTGACTCTGGTGGTTAGTTATGCTGTGTTCATTTTAATTGGGTCATAAAAGTTTAATTATTCCACTTTTGCTTGGATTTTTATTAGTTATTTTAGACAGGCTCGCCTGTTATAATCATTGGAAGCTGGGGCAGCTGGGGAAGCTGGGGAAGCTGATGATGATGATGATGTTGATGTATGAGTATTTATGCACATTCATTATAAATGCTCATAGGGAGTTGCTTGAAATAATTTGTGACAATTGTAATAAATATGTATGTGTGTGTGCTTGTGTGTGTGTGTGTGTGTGAAAAACTTATTCACTATTTATGAAATGCGTAATTAACCTCACAGGCCTGTTATTAAAGCCAAACACGTACTTACGTATGTTAAATGCAAGGCAAATAATGGAAAGAAAGGAATTTTAAAATAAAATTCGAACAAAACAACAACAACTGCTACGAATCTTAATAATTTCGTTAGAATTTTAGGAAAAAAAAATATTTTTTTTTTTTGCCAAATTTGAGAGAATTTTTTGGCAATTTTTTTTTATTAAAAATTTTAAGTTTTTATATAAAAAATTTAAAATTTTTAATTTGAATAACAAAATTACGAATTCTTCACTAATGAAACACAATAATGTATTGCTGTGGCTTTTTTGTTCTTGCCATGGCAAGAGCCACTATAAGAAATCGTTAAAATTCATGGCAAAAAGCGAGAAAAGGAAAAATTTAATTAAAAATTTATTAAAAAAAACAAAAAACAAAGGAAAAGAGAAAACAACAACAATACAATCCTTAATAATAATAATAAAGTAGCAACGAACCACAAAAATATTTCCAAATGGTTTTTGTTTTTATCACACACTTGAAGCACAATTGTAGCTACTACAGCCACTGTTAATACAATAAACAACCACAATATCATTGAAGCAAGCAACTGGGTGTCCTTGAGATAAACAGGAAACAAAAGAAAAACCCATGGAATGTATAGCATTTCAGGTGTGAATATTTTTTTTATTTTTTTTTTTTAATTCGTTTTCTTTTTTCCGTGTGCTTAATTAATGGCTTGAAAGACAAATTTATCTTGATAAACATTTTTCAAAGAATAATTTTTAATTATTAAGCAAGAAAATTTATCACACTTTACAGAGTGTTAAGGCAATAATTTTCTTGCACAGTTGATAGCTTTTAAGTGGCGTTCATTTTCCTTGCTTGTTATATTGAGGAGTAAGCATTAAAAAATTTTAGAAAACTTCTGCGACATTTGTTCTACTAATTTAACGTACTGTAGTAGGTAGTTTGGTGGCTTATGAGACATGAAAGCACGGTTCAGAACCTAGGTTAGAGATCTCGAATTAAGCTAAAAAAGAAGAAATATTTCTTTGGCAACTTTCTCTCAGCAGATTTCTGCTAAAATTCCTGAGTGTAAAGTCTCTCAAAAAAAAAAAAAAAAAAAGGATTCAGAATCGCCGTTAAACTGTTGGTTTCCGCCACATAGGTGATGTGAGAAGCAAGGTTGTAATCCTGACTAAAGGTTGTAATAACCAATAATGTGCTATGTTTAGCATCAAATGGACTTAAAATAAGATTTTTTTTTTTTTAAATTTTTAATCTCGTAATAATAATTACAATTTTGAGTAGCAAAAGCTATTAAAGCATTAAATAATTTTGTGTTCATCATAATAATTAACGCAAGTAAACAATTAAAGCAATTTAACTTTGTAATAAATTTCTCATCTCAGATAAAATATCTGCATTTTTATTATTATTATTATCATTAGTTTTTTTAAATATTTTTTTTTTATTTTAATTTGTAATATGTATACGAACGTATGTATGTACATATGTATTCTAATAAAGCAATTATAAAAGTAAAGTTAAACATTTTTATGTGAAAGGCTACACCACACACATGTTAACTATTTTATTAAATATTAAATTACATTTAAATAATTTACACTTATACCAACACAATTTTATTTATTTACGTTTGTAACTTTAATTAAACCGTATATTTCTTTTTTTATTTTTTTAAATTTTTTAATTTTTTTAATATTTTTTTTCACCTTTTTCCCATGAGGGCCATTGTAATTGAAATGCAACACAGCAGCATAATGAAATTGATTTTTAATTAGAAATTTTATTACGAAACAATTAATTAATGTTGGTTAAGCAAATTAAAAGGAAATTTCATAAACTTTGATTTTTTATGGCATTTTTTCAAATTTTTTTCATACAATCTTGAATAAGGGACCTTATAAACCTAATAATACTCAAAGCAACGGAAACATAAATTTTCAATCGTTTATCCTTGAGGAAATGATAGTTCAGAATACTGTTTGTATGAAGGGAAGATCACACGAAATGTAATATGGCCTGCTGTGATTCTATAAGTCGTCATAGTCCAGTAAGCAATATGTTGGCTTATAAGACAGAGGGCGTGGTTCAAACCTCAGCCCATATATACACACATACATAATTGGCCATTACAATTATTCAGTCAGGATTATGGCCTTGCTTCTCACAGCACTCATGTTGTGTGTGTTAATTTTATAC
Organism: Sarcophaga bullata; assembly: GCA_005959815.1. NCBI lineage: Eukaryota > Metazoa > Arthropoda > Insecta > Diptera > Sarcophagidae > Sarcophaga > Sarcophaga bullata. Next base: position 44,862 of record QOCX01000063.1, read on the forward strand.
ACGAA
>QOCX01000063.1:45256-57374 GCA_005959815.1 Sarcophaga bullata
TCTTGTTTAATAATCCATAGAAAACATATACCGATGGCATCAAAATTCTAAACAGACGAGGCTGTGGAATATGTATTAAGGGTTCCAACATAAGACTTTCGTTTAGACTAACTGACCACAGCACAGTAGCCATATTGAAAGTGCGGCAATACTTGTTCCATGAGTGGATTTGCATGACAATTAGGTTGCTATCAAATCCTTAAGGCACTTTCTAAACACCAGATGAGAAACATTCAAAGCCAACTCTTACCAAAGTTGGTTCAGAGCTCTTACCTTACGACATAGTACAGTGCATTGGTCCTCCAATTGTCTCAGTTGAACAGGGCCTTCTACTGTTATTTTACATGTCGGCTCAATTATGTTTGCACGCAATAGTTGTTAAGCTCTGTTAAACTAAAATGACTAGAATATCTGATCACTATTGGGGTTCTTACAGCTTACTGGCCTAGTTGAAAGAATGCCAAGAGACTTGTATTTCTGTGAATGGCTTCTGCATGAACTGTAACTGCAGAGAGGTAAGAAACTATATTTCGGCTCATGTGCCGTTGTTGGGCTCTTGTCATGATGAGACTAACGTTCGTAACTTTTCATTACCCAACGTATTTGACTGACTTCTCTAAATTAAAGTCTAAGGATAGAAAGATTGTTTTTTGGAAATTGGAATCTTAATCTCATAATTGGTTAAAGAATTTTGGTTTAACAATGTGCCTAACTTTTGGTCCTTCAGGGAGGATACGCGCCACCTAACCTAACAAACAATATAAGCTTGTGGCGCTCAGTCATCTTGTTGGTTGTCGTTAAGTGTTTATGAAGTCATAATATTGGAGCATTTGTGGGTCTGGTTCATCGTACTAGCCCGTGGATATGTCGAACGGCTACACAATAATGTTTATGGAGCTGTAGCTCCACCAAATTATGTTTCAAAGTAGGCCCTGTATGGCAGACAATTATGATCTGCCAAGTGTTGTTGGGAAATAGAAACAACTTACGTATACTTTACTTCAACTCGATCGCTTGCAAGGTAAATGATGTCTAAGCTACTCTGTTAATTTCCTACACACTGTAATTGAATCGTTTTACTTAATAAATTTAAAATTCAATTTCAATATTATGCCTCCCTCTTCCATCTCTTCCCGCCCGCCCACTTTAGCATACAGTTTTCATTTTCATTTTCATTTTCACTTTCATTTTCATTATGCAGTAATTCCATTATAAGATTAACTTGATGATTCCGTAATGAGTTCACCTGGCAACAAATTATCCAAAAATTTCCAAATCATTTCCTGTTCTAAATGCTTCAAACCAACATGGCTTAAATGAAATTCTTCTTCTGTTCTTTCGAACTTCCTCGGTTATTACGAACACTGTGACAAGAAACTATTTTTTGTTTCGAATTCTTAAGCTTTCTTTGCCTGAAGCAAAGAAATTGGTTTTGCAGAGCCAAGAGAGAGAGAGAGAGAGAGAGAGAGACTGGCATGGCAAACTGTGGCAAGTCACGCTATTCGGAATATTCTCACAAACAAACACAAGAGAAACTCAAATAAATTAACACCAATTTTCGTTTAAAAAGAAGAAGAAGAAAAAAAAAACTAAATAAATACGCGGGTAATATATTTAACAAAAACCATAATAAATAAAAGCAGAAGCCGAAGTAGAAGCAGAATAAATAGAAAAAACCAAAGGTTTCTACAAAAAAATATCTTGAGGCAGATTGCTAGTAGTAAACCAAACATCAAATTAATATTGGTGGGTGTGCCTTCACTTATTTACTTGCCATCATATTAGGAAGACATAATTATCGAGGCAAAGTAATTTCATAACAAATCTTCTGTTTGTTGTTTCTTCTTTATTTATTATGTTTTCATTACTCGTTTCTCGTTTCTTGTTTCTCGCTTCGAAATGTTATAATTCAAGGCAACCAAAAAATAAAGAGTGAAAGCATGAACCGCACGCATAGCAATTTTTGTGTATTTATTTAGCAGAGAAATATCTATGCACACACACACATGTTTAGAAATAAAAACAAAAAAATATTTTGGTTTCTCTAGGTTTACCCAATTATTCAACTGAAGGTCCTTTAATATCATGGAAGATAGTGTCGTAGGCATTTGTTGCAAGCATGTGTTCTGGTATTTCATTTTCCTTATCACAGATTTGAATTGTAACAACTCACCTTACACGTCCTTCAATTATCTTCTCATATCCAATTTTTTGATTAGAATATAAAAGGGTTTGGGGTTCGATGATCCCTTCTTAAAGCTTAAGGTCATACCTAGACATGTAATGGACCACATAGCCACATAGTGATGCCACAAAGTCTATAGACGAACCGAGATCAAATCATTTCCTATAATAAACCACCACGACTCAAAAGGTAAAATTCTTCTCAATAGCAAGACAATAAAAGAAAAGTCAAGAATCTTCTCCCTTTTAATGACACATGAGCTGAAAAATAATCTCTTCCTTCAACTCAGATTAACAGAAGTAGTTTACAGGAATGCCAAATCAATTGCTCCGCCGTAGTCTAGTAAAAGTGTGGTGGCGTAAGGCCACTGTTAAGCTCTAGGTCACGCATCAAAACGAAAATATTTCTTCGGTGACTTCCTCTCAGCAGATTTCTGGCAGAAACTCTGAAAGTAAATAAAGTTGCCATGAAAGATTTCTCAAAATTTGCCGTTCAGAGTCGACTTTAAACTGTAGGTCACGCCTTTCATGTTTAAAATTAACAAACACAACATAAGGTGGTGGTGAGAAAGTAGATGGTAAGCCCAAGTGAAGGCTTAACTACAACTATGTATGTATGTACGTATGTATGTATGTATGTAACAATAAGGAAGTGGCCTGTGAAAATAGCAAAAGTTCTGCAGATTCCTAATCGATTTAAGGAAATAGGACGATGAGTTCTTTTCTTATCTATTTTAAGTTCATTGTTGAAGTCGCTGTAGTCTAGTAGGTAGTTTTGTTGCCTTAGTAGACATGAGACCTCGGTTCAAATTGCCAGCTCAGGACATCTCCCGCAAAAACGAAGTGGGAAAACTATTTCTTCAGCTTCTTTCTCAATAGCTTCTGGCAAAAACTCAGCAAATAAATATAATTGCCATGAAAAAAAGTTCTTCAAACTGTTGGTCCCACCACTTTTGGCCACACATGGCGGGACGTTCAGAGTTTAAAGTCGATTCCATTTTTTTTTTTCATTTCAATTCGGAGTCAACAGATTTTGAGAAAGTTTTCATGGAAATTTTTTATTTTTGCCAAGACAAGACATAAGTGGTGTGAGAAGCTAGGTTGTAATCCTGACTGAAGGGTTGTAATGACCAATTATGTATGTATTATTAGTCCAACAGTGCCTAACAATATTGAACGAACTCTTATGTTGCCAACGAAATTTAACTTCCCTGTAAAACGCCTCCCAGGGAAGCCATTTTAACTGAGTTAATGGGGACACCTGTGCCTTCCAATATGTCAGCTCTTTACCGGCCCTGGTTTGCTTATGAGCAATGAAATTCTTCTCTACAAATTGATGGAGATAGTTTGTGATAGCCTTAGAGGAACTAGAGGAACTAGAGGAACTAGAGGAACTAGAGGAACTAGAGGTACTAGCAGGAAATAGAGGTTACTAGAGGAACCTAGAGGACTAGAGGAACCTAGAGCTACGTAGAGAAACCTAGAGGAACACGAGGAACGTAGAGGAAACTAGAGGGAACTGCAGGTAACTAGAGGAACTAGAGGAACTAGAGGAGACTAAAGGAACTAGAGGAACTAGAGGAACTAGAGCAACTAGAGGAACCTAGAAGGAACTAGAGGAACCTAGCAGGAACTAGAGGAACTAGAGGAACTAGAGGAACTAGAGGAACTAGAGGAACTAGCAGGAAACTCCCTAGAGGAAAACTCAGCAGAACTAGAGCGCAAACTACTAGCCAGGAACTAGAGGAAACTAGCAGGAACTAGAGCCAACCTAGAGCGAACATCATTCACTTAGCAAAAGCTTTTTCCCCCTTTAGCCCTCCCACCAAAAATCTACCCCTCAACACGCACTGCCTAACACAGAAATCCTTAAATCCATTTTTAGCTGTGGTCCAACCTACCTGCTTCTACTCGTGTCCTGCTACGCTTCCACTGGAACAAAACTTCGTTATTCTAATCGGCCCACAAAACGCCCCTCCTCGCTTGACTGCTATCACCACCATTTGCTTCGGCAACCAAATCAAACCCAAATAGCGCCGAACCAAGCCTTGGCCTCTCCCTTTACAAATAATCTCCGCTTTCTTCTTCATGATCATTGTTTAATCCAAACTTAATTTAACCAAAAAAACACAAGTTCCCTTTTCTTTATCAAAAACTCTACACACCAACCTTAGAACTACACAACCCTGAGCTGGTTAAAATTAGAAACTCTTTTCTTTAAAAAATTATTTCAAATAAGTAAACTTTTTAATAAGTTTTGTTGTTTAAAGTTAATGCAAATGGAGGGGGGGAGAGCAAGATTAACACGTACATACATATCCATATAAGCGTGTACATGCATGTGTATGTAGTTAGGTTAGAAGTCTTGTTTTTTATAAATACTTTAGGGAAATACGCACTGATAACATCACACTTACAAAGAAAATGCTTAAGAGTGTTAGTCATACACACAGCCATATACGCACAGCCATTATTATTAAACTCGTTTAAATATAAACAAACATGTCACTATGTATGTGTATGTACATGAACGTATTATATGCGATATACAATGTATATTTAGAAACTGTTAAAACAAATTTTAAGACTCTAAATTTTAATGATTAACACAGAGGCACGAGAGTATGATGTGGGGGCAGGCTAGAAAAAAAAACTGAAATAATGATGATGATGCTGACAATGATATGGTTGATGAGGTTGGGAATTCAAGCTTCCTACATACAGATAGACATACATATGTGCACAGGGGTTTATACCCATAAGAAGGGTATCCTCGCTGGCCTGTGTTGTGTTGTATTGCGTTGTGTTCATAGACACATTTGCTCCTAGATGTGCGCAATTAACATGCAACGTTAAATCTTATGAAGAAATGAAAAATTATGGCGACATTTACTTTATTTACACTTGTGTGTGTATGTGTGCCAGTGTTTGTTACAAATATGTCTGCGTAAGCAACATTCAAGTATGTTGACACATCAAAAAACTACAAATTCTGGCAATAAAGAAAAAAAAAAAAAACTAAGCAGCATACGACCAAAAACTCATTTTATTAAGTTCTTCCATGTACGAGGTAGGATAAATAAGTTTTGGGAAACTTTGAATTTCTCTTTACTTAGCTCAAGGGTTACCACTACATCCCTTAATAGGCATCTAACAGTTAAGGAACTACTTTTGATTCCAAAGAATCTATTTCGATGACCTTTGGGAAACTCTGGGCAAACGGCTGGAAGCTTAAAGAATTCCGTATTGAAATATAAAAGGATTCTCATAAACTTCTTCATTGGCCCTCGCACCTAAATATGCTTCAATATCTATCCATTAAGACTTACACACATCTTAACTGTACGACTTGAGTTGGCATTACAGGTGCTTGGGAAATAAGAATAAGACTAACGGAGCTAGAGGTTAAGCTACACTTATAACACAAACACACACGCGCACACTCACATGTAAACACAAATACAAATACGAAAGAGAACCCGTAAACCAAAGTCAAAGTTATTAGAAAGTTAGTTGAGTGTTAAGCTAAGCAGGGATTAAAAGCTGGAACGTTGAATTGAAAGTATGTCGTCAACATCGTTTCTTATTTTTCAACATTTTTTACTGGCACTGCCACTACCATTGCACCCTGCTTTGACAGTAAGTGCGTATATGCTTAGAGGTATGGATGTGCATGTGTGAGGATGTGGCATATGTGTACGTATGTGTATAAATTAGTTTTGTTGCAACAACAACAACAACAACAACAACAACAACAACAGCAGCAGCAGCAACTTTGTTAGCATAAATGTAACCTGAAGCAGAACTGTTGACACGTTGCATGTTTGTTCTGTAATCCATATGAACATTTTCTACATGTTTTCCTAGTCTTTTTCTATTTGTTTTGTTGTTGTTGCACTTGTAGATGTTCCTTCTTCTTCTTCTTCTATTTGCTTAAGGTTACAAAACAAAACTTTTTTAATTTTCTCTTCAAACAAAAGAAAAAAGAAGAAAAGCCAGGGCAGGCAAAATGAAAACAAAAAAAGGGGGAGCAAAAAGGAAGGCAAAACAAATACTTCATGTGACAGGAAAGGACAGAACAGGACAACATAGGACAGAAGAACAGGATGGAAAAGTTTTTTTTTTTTTTTCAATGCAACAGTTAAGACAGATAATGACATCATTTTGCAAAAATGCCAAGCATTTGCAACAATTTTTGAATTTTCCAAAGCATTTTGAACGAAAAGAGACAAGAAATTATTGAAATTGACAGATAATAGAGACGTTTTTTAATATGAGATTGCATTGGATTTCCATCCCATAAGCCATCTGACAAGCAAAAACTATATTTCCAGAGATTCTGTAAGCAGCCTCGCCAAATCGAGTGAACATGTATTCCTCCTGAGCTATGGCTCTCATCTTCTTCTAGAATTTCCAAGATATACGCCGGTCTTCTTATTATTGTGGACTGCAGAGGCTCATTATCCTTTCAATTTTCCTACAGTAAGTGTAACCCTTCAATATTTCTTCTAGGCTCCAGGGCTATAACTTGACCAGAGGATCCCTAGAATTATTCGTAGACATTGAATGTGTTTGGGTATTGTGCTCCATTTTCCTCCTGCCATAAAATAAGCTGGAGTTTACATTAAGTTTCTAACACAAAGGATGTATTATGGTTTTTGTAAACGTTTCTAGTCCAGTTCCGCAGTTAACGCTTTTATGGTGGTTCATTGAGGCTGATTGTCGTTCATTGAGGCTGATTTTGTATTCCAAGTTGAGTTGCAGTTCATGGAAAGTTTTGGAATAGAAAACTGAGCTGGAAACTCAATATATTTATCGTGTTGCTTCTCTTTTGCTCTCAATTCTCTCAATGCTTATAACAAAGCATGTGAGGAAATCGAGGGTTCCGGACTTAGTAGGGCCCATTGGATTTTATATGGCAAAGGTCATACTAATCATAACCTATGGATGCTTAGAATGGTGCAAAGCCCTTGTTTTAAACGTAATGACCCCTAAAACGATTTCTGGCTGCCGCAAATCTCTTACCTTAGTGGCATACTGGTATTGTATTCGTATCATAAGGGTATCGAGGCATAGTGATCCAGTCATTGAACTCTCTGGGAAAATTCTGCGAGTTTTTAAGTGAACTTCAGTATTCCTAACATCTGGGTATAGTGATACACTTATCCAGCTCTCTGGGGTCACCACTGAAATTCTGTCGAGTTTTTAAGTAAACTTCAGTAATGAACAGCTTCGAATACTGATGGGAAAACACAACAAATCTGTTTAAGACTGGGTAGAGGATGCATGGTAGTCTGCATAAATGCCAAGGAAGCACCTTTAACGTGGTGTTTGGGGTCGTTACTAAGCATTTCATTATGTGAGATGCATTGGACTTGGATCGTATGACAAATGACAAGGAAAGGAAGAAAATTGTTCTTCATTTATTGGCCAATGTTAAGCCTGAGAAGGAGAATGAAACTTGGATTCATTCTGGGAAAAGATAACTAAAATCTCAGAGTTTTCTTCAGCAACTGTGGATGGTTCTAGGGCTAGAAATAAAGACGACTGTGATATTCCAATGGACCATACTTAGTTGTATTTATTCCAACCTCTTGTGTTGACAATCACGTCTAACTGCCTACTAACTGGAGCAACTTGATTGCAATATTTTAAAGCTTTCTATGATTAGCAATATGTCTAGGCCAGGAAGGATAATTCTGTTGTAGAATAAAATAGAAAATGCCATATATTAGGTCGATCGATAAGCTTGCGAGTAAAAGAAAAGTTGCTCTCTGCACTTTTGATTGATGTTTCACAAGTTTTCAGGAATGTGCAGCACTTGGCATATTAAGCTTTATGAGATTCATGAAGTACTGGAAAGTGACATAAGAGATCGAAATTATGTTATCGATATAAGAGATGGAGGGCAGTATTCTCAGACTATTGTGGTTTTTATTATAAACTGTGGCCGACATGCCAACAAGTTTTATTATCCCTATTTCAATTGCGCCGACGAGATCGCCTTCCTAATATGACCTAATATGGATGGCAAATCATCTACAAACAAAATCTATTTCCACTTTTTTTTTTTTTTTTTTTTTTATTTAAACTCGCATTTTAAATTCTATTGCACCTTAGAATATCGCAGACAATGCCTGGCTAATAAAATAAAAATTTTTCTTTATGAAATTCCAATTTGAATACGAGTTCCATTATCTGTTTGTTTGTTTATTATGACTGGCTGATGTCTTCATTCAATATTACATGCTTAATGCCGTCTATGGATTAATAAATTATGAAAGAGAACAAAAAAAAAAAAAAAAAAAAAAACAAAACAAAACTTACTTTACTACACTATCAGTTTTACAGTCATAAGCCTAAGGACTTTGACTCTGGCAACGTAGCATCGCATCAGGCGACATTTACTGCGTCAAGCTTTTGTTTTCTTCTTTTCCTCTTTTCCTTTTGCATACAAAAGTTGTCATGTCGCATAGTATCAGCCAGTCATACCAACAGTTAGACAAAGTAATGCCTTTGAAAAGTAGTTGCATTGGAAATGAACATTCGTCGTTCGGTATAAGCTTCAGCAGAAGGTAATATTTTATGCAAACAAAGACAGAGAATTGCACGAAACATTCATTCATGCCTATCCAGTATAAATACATAAGGAAACGGTGTATACTTACTGCATGAGTTAAAGCCATTGAACGATTATTGTTGCATTGAATTGCATTGAATACCAAGATGATTAACTTATAATCACACACACAAATCTAATGATTCTGTCAATATTTATTTTGAAGATTTTTATCCTGCAAATCATTTGAGTCTGTTAGTGTATTAGAAATCAAAATAGAAACCTCTTTTGTGCAGTTTAATAGAAGAGGGGAGGGAGGGGGTTTATATATGCTTCAAATGACAGAATATTTATGAGCATTGATTTGCTTATACCTTCATAGCATACATCATTACAGTGTAGAACAAAATATAATTACCATTATTATGCAATCGTAATAAAGTAAAGGAATGAGGATGTATTTGTTCTTCTTCTACAGTGCGCTTTACACAACTTGAGTTACTTAGTTATTCAAAATATTTTCTTTATGCCCAAGTAATTTTATTCTTTGTGTATCAATATTAAAGAACCATTAAAGGGCATTCCGCCCTGCAACTTTTTTTTGTGGATGTCAGAGACTCTATCTCGTCTTGTCTTAAGCAAGTGTTATGCTTTTTGGCTACGTTTCTAGCCTAGCCCAGCAGTTAACGCTATTATAGTAGTTGTACTCTTCATTAGAAATTACAAGCCGCCGCTGATCTTGGATTCAAAGTTGAGTTGCATTTCACTTGGATCTTTGGAATAAAAAACTGACCTAGACACCGTATATATTAATCGGGCTGAAGTAGACTCCTTGTAGTAATAAAACGAAAGCCATGAGGACTTTGACCTTCCAATTCAAAGTCCATTTTACTGAAACGTTACATTATGGAGGAATCAGATAAATTCCTTTCCTTAAGCAACACACCTAGTAAAGTCAGTGGCTCAGACAACAGTACAACTATCTGCATCCGCAGCTGCCGACAAACTACTGGCTCTGAATATATAATTGCAGCGTAAAGATGGTGAAAAACTTGGAATGTAACGCGAAAAGTATTCTAGATTTTCGTGAACAAATATATGAAAGCGATGGCTGCCATAGGTTAGCGAGTAGGGTGTTGGCTTATTAGACGCAAGGTCACGGTTCAAGCCCCAGGTCAGACATCTCCAACAAAACGAAATCTAAAAAAAAAATCTTTGCCGACTACCTCTCAACAGATTTCTGGCAAAAAATAAAATTGCCACGAAAAGTTTCTCAAAAATATCTGTCATTCGAAGTCGACTTCAAACTGTAAGTCTCGCCACTCATGTATAAAATTAGCACCACTTATATAGCGTAGTGGTGCGAGGAACTAGGTCGTAATCTTGAGCCATCCTGTATGTACATATGTAAAGATGGTGCCACTATAAGGCAGAAAAACTTGGAATGTAACTTGTAGATTATTTAGAAGATTGTAGATTTTCCTGAACAAATGTATGAACATGGTGAATATCGTTGTCTAACAAGTAGTGTGCTGGTGTACTAGATGAGGGCTAGAGAGTTCACAGTTCAGCTGGGATATCTAGAAAAAAAGAAAAATTTTTTTCGGTGCCACACTTATTGAGATTTTTCTGTCAAATATAATGGAGAGAGACATACATACATAATTAGTCATTACAACCCTTCAATCATGATTACGACCTAGCTTCTCACACCACTTATGTTGCGTATGTTAGTTTAGATTCAAGTCGACTCTGAATGAATAATTTTTGAGAAACTTTTCTTGGCAATTTTTATTTTTTTTTCTCAGATTTTTTGCTGAGAAACCTGCTAAGACGTTTTGATGTCTGATCTGGGGTTTGAACCGTGGCCTCACGTCTAATAAGCCAATGCACTACCCAATAGACCACTGCGGCTTAACGGAGAGCAACAATATGAATTAAACTTTGTTCTTTCATACGAGGTGAAGCTCTTTGACTTTCTTATGAGGTTTGTTGAAAATAAAACTCCTTTTGGGGGCTCAGGTTCTCTTTGGCTGGATCATTTGTAGCAAAATTAAAACTTTCAACTTTTTAAAATGCAACAAATCAATCCAAGAGAAAATGTAGTTTTTCTGATACAATTGATGACTGTAATTAACAATTTTCTCTGATTTGCTTCACGACAGCTTAAATAAAATTTCAATTTTTTTTTAATTCTTCAGTGTTCTCTTTGCAAAAAAAAAAAGAAAAATTACTCAACATTTGCAAAAACAAAAAATCTCTTGCTTTGCTGTCTTGTTAAATGATTTTTAAGCAGCTTTGATTTCGTAACAATTAAGGAAAAGAAAAAAAAATCGTGGCAGACGTTTTGTTGCCATCGAAATTTATTACGAATTAACGGATTTAGTTGTCGTCCAAACAAGAGAGAAAATTTCAAATTCTTTTCAAAATTTCCAAAGACACACAAAGAAAAAAAACTGTCAGTCTGCATATAAAATTCAAAGGAGGAATGGATATTCCTTTTTTGTACTCTTCTTCTTCTTCTTCCTCTTCTTCTTCTGCTTTTTTATTTACAAGCCTTTTCATTTTAAATGGTTGCTGTTAAGAAACAAAAAAAAAAAAAAAAAATGACGTTAAAAGAGAAATTATGTCTGCAACTTTTCTTTTTTCTTTCTTTTTTTTAAGTTTTTCTGTTTCTTCTAAAATTTTAATATTTTTCTTCTGTTTTTTTTTCTCCTGGTGAAAGGAAAGCAATGTTCAGACAGAAAAAACAGCCTTCCTTACAAAACAAGACTTTTGTTGAATTGGTTTCTGTGTCTTCTTTCATTTAAACAGTTATGAAAACTGGCTAATATATAGTATCTATACGTACTCACATATACATACATACACATACATATACAAAGATATGTGTGTGTGTATATATGATTACATTTAAACATTTATGGAAGCATTTAATATTAAAGCACGTCTTCTGTTTAATGTTCAAATATTTAATAGGAAAATATGAAAGTATGTGCCACATATCATATATATACGAGGGTAGTTCCAAGCCACTGTTATATTATATCTAGACTTAAAATAAAATTTACTCCAATAAAAAGTGTTCGTCTTTAAAAAGATTTCTTTCAAGTTTTAAGGTTAGATTTGCTGGGTTATCTTGCCCGTATTTAAAACTTCTTAAGAGAACTTCTTTGTACACACCTTCATTGAGAGAAGTTCAATCTTGAATAGAAAAACAGCAGTCCTTTAAAGCAGTTAAAGGAAGAAACATTGGCAGAAACATGAAACCTCAGCATAATTTGCCGGTGAAGTTCTAAAGAAGACAAGCAAGAAATTATCTACAATGGTCGTATTGATTGCACCTGAATGTCGCATATAATTGACGTCGCCGCA
>QOCX01000063.1:62175-75486 GCA_005959815.1 Sarcophaga bullata
TAAAAATATTCTGCAATTATTGCCATCACAAATAAAAAATTTGCATTAAAAATAAGCAGGAAGCTTTAATCCTTTGAGCCTTTCATACTATAGCCATAGGCGCTTGAAAAAAATTTTTCCATTTCCATGCGAAATCCAACAGGGATTAAATACAACCTTTATTCTGAAGAAGTCTGCCTCGATATTACAGCGCCCTGTGAGAAGACTGGTTATTAATCTCAGCTTAATCCTAGATAATCTAAAGCATGACTCAGTTCTCCTCTTTTTGAAGTTTCTCAACAAACGTTTGGATTGTCTTAAACCCACTTGGCTCAAGAAGAGACTCTCCGTCTTTTTTTTTTTTTTTTTTTAAGCATACCTTTTCTAACATCGGCTTACACTCCATGGAAATATTCTGGTGCAATCAGTGGCATGCATCTATTGCTCACTTTCCAAGAATTCCTACCTGACTTGAAACCCAGCAGTTGGTAAACTTCCTACGCTTTTGCTACTCCAGATGATCTCATACCTTCTTCATCACATCTCATAAGAGCCCAGTGCTCGAATACAGACATGCATACATAATTGGCCATTACAACCCTTCAGTCAAAATTATGACGTAGCTTCTCACACCACTTATGTGGTGGAACCTACCGTCTAATGTCGATTCAAATGACAGATTTCTTGAGAAACATTTCAAGGCAATTTTAATTACTTCGCACGGTTTATCAGAAATTTACGTGTGAGGCAGCCAGTGGGATGAAATAATTTTCTGACCTGGGATTTGAACAGTTGGCCTTGCGTCTAAAAACGCCAACGCACTAACCCTACTAGACTACAGCGACTTTTTAAGCATACCCTTTCCCAACAATCCGCTTCCAATCCACAGCAGTGACTTGGTTATCGCATGGTAACTACTTTCTTCACAAGCTAGTCCTCTTTGCTTAATTACCGAGAATTCCCCTAGACCTGAAACACTAGCATTGTGCAAAACCTTATTTGCCCTGCTTAACCGCTTTAGCTACTCCAGATGGTTCCATTACCTTCTTGCAATTCAATCGTAAAGAGTCGAGTGCTCGAACTACATACATCATACATACAACCCTTGCAGTCAGATTTATGACGTAGCTTCTTCATTACCATTATGTGGCGAGTGTTAAGTTTATACATGAGTGGCGAGACCTTCGGAACTACAGACATGCATACATAATTGGCCATTACAACCCTTCATCAAAATTATGACGTAGCTTCTCACACCACTCACTATGTGGGGAACCTACAGTCTAATGTCGATTCCAACTGACAGATTTCTTGAGAAACATTTCAAGGCAATTTTATTTACTCGCACGGTTTTTATCAGAAATTTACTGTGGAGCAGCCGTGGATGAAAATATTTCTGACCTGGGATTTGAACAGTGCCTTGCGTCTAAAAAGCCAACGCCACTACCTACTAGACTACAGCGACTTTTTTAAGCATACCTTTCCCAACATCCGCTTCCAATTCCACAGCATGACTTGTGTTATCGCATGGTAACTACTTTCTTCACAAGCTAGTCCTCTTTGCTTATTACCGAGAATTCCCCTAGGACCTGAAACCTAGCATTTGGAAACCTTATTTGCCCTGCTTAACCGCTTTAGCTACTCCAGATGGTTCCATTTACCTTCTTCAATTCAATGTCATAAGAGTCGAGTGCTCGAACTACATACATACATACATAACAACCCTTCAGTCAAGATTATGACGTAGCTTCTCATACCATTTATGTGGCGAGTGTTAAGTTTTATACATGAGTGGGAGACCTACAGTTTAAAGTCGATTCCGAACGACAGATGTTTTTGAGAAACTTTTCATGACAATTTTATTTTACTCTCTCAGAGTTTTTTCCATAAATCTGCTGAGGAAAGTCTGATCTGGGGTTTGAACCAAGGCCTCATGACTAATAAGCCAATACACTACCTACTAGACTACGGCGAGTGTTCGAACCGACCAATAATATTGCCATGTCCTGTGTTTTGTAATCTCTTGTCTTTCGAAAGCATAGACTTCTGGTTGGCAGATACCTGCGAGTTTCCCTATACTCCCTTGTACTCCTGTTCGTTCTTGTCCCATCTGTATGTCACAAAATAGTTGCCCTTTTCAGAGAGTATACAGCTTCCAGATTATTTCAATCGTTTTTGTTACTAAGTTTCGTTGGGAAGCACTTTCCAAAATCAAAGAGTTTACTGGTTCTGCCCGGGGGAAGTCGCCGTACTCTAGTAGGTATTGTAATGGTTTATTAGACGTTAGGCCACGATTCAAATCACAGGTCAGACATCTTTAACAACATGAAATATGAAAAAATATTTCTTCGGCTACTTCGTCTTAACAGGCCTCAGGCAAAAATTCTGAGAGTAAAATAAAATTGGCATGAAAAGTTCCGAAAAAACCTGTCGTTCGTAATCGACTTTAAACTGTAGATGCCACTCACATGTATAACACACACAACATAAGTGGTAAGAGAAATTGTAATCCTGTTGAGAGGCTGTAATGCATGTCCAGGGGACAGTTAAGGAGGAAGTTGTCGGCCAATTGTTACATTCATCAGGCACGCTAGCCCCTAATGAATTTCATATTAAATTTGTCTTCTACCAACCGAACCACGGCCTCCAATGTGGTCTTCACTACCATATGCAGCAGACTTAAATTCAACCGAGCTACCGGAGCCGCTGTACTACAGGTTCTGATTGCTTTTTTTACTACTAACTAATGCTAGTTTCTGTATCTTGTCCAATTCCATTTGAGCTGCTTTCAAATGTATTCTGTCTGCTCAGAGACAATTGCCTCATAGGCCACTATTGTTCTGGCCATCATACCCGTATACATCCAGTACATCCCTAAAGCTTTGGTCTTCAGTACCACATGCAGAGGACTTAAAACCAACCGAATTTAGGTTCTGACTGCCTCTTTTATGACAATCTAAGCTAGTTTCTGTATCTTCCCCCACTCTACTTGAGATGTTTTTAAATTTGTTCTGCTTGGTTAGACAATTGCCCCATCAGGCACTAGTGGTCTCGCCTTCATAGTATACATCCAGTACATTGTGCAAGCGTTCTGCATACCTTTATGGCTTGTCTAATATTTTCAGAGACTCTCTCTTCATGTCGAACTACTAATCCAGAATTATTTGACCTTCATTTCCCATTAGATTATCTCACTCTGTCTATCAGCTTAGCATTCTCTTCATGCCATGGCCTGTGTTATAAATGAATTCAATTAAAGATTTTTTGATGATGACTTTTATGAGAGCATTTAATTAAGAATTTAATTAAGTTTTCAATTGAATTTGATTTCAATAACCAATCATGTTAAGCAAGTTCTTTAATTATGCTAAACATGCTTCACTATATTATTTACGTATCGTATCGTATCCTTTGCATATGAAATTATTTTCATTTTATTAACTAAGTATTCATTAAATCTGTGTATGTATGTATGTATGTATGTATGAGTGATGAAATCTGTTCATTAAACCTGCATGCATTAATTAATTGAATCTTGAATTGAATCTTGAATGATGACAAGAATATTTGAAAATCTTTAATCATAAAACAGGGAATGAAGGTCTACCAGTATTAAGTTGCATAAATAAAGTTCTCAACCAGATACTGTCATTCATTCATTTCCTTAACTGTCTGTCTTGTCTTTTTAAGTGAATTTATAACGTAACGTTCTTGTATTTAAATAAGAAAGAAAATCTGAAAATCTAATGTTTGTCTCTCCATTTAATTAAATAGAAAACACAGCAGAAACTAAGAAAAATTACATCAGCAAGCAGCAACTAGCAACCAGCAACCAGCAACCAGCACCAAGCAAGTAGTTTACGACGAAACGTCTGGAAACTAAAACTCTTCATATTAAAATTAAATGCCAAACTAACTAAATAATGTTGTGATCAACCAAGCAATGTCTTCTGGTTTAAAATTGTTGTTGTCTTCAAGCCATTTGGCTTAAAGAATCTTGTCAACATGCTCTCTTGAATGTCATCAGCTGCATCAACACATCCTTAGCGCTTGTTCGTTGCTGCTACATGCCATGCAATAATTATGGATTTTAATTTGCTGTCATAAATAGATTTTCTTATTGTTTTTTCTTCTTTATTTTTCTTCTTTATTTTCTTTTGTCAGTCATTCAGTCATTTAGTCATTTAGTCATTTAACTTGGCAACTCTTTGGAAGCATAAACTCATGGTATAGACAAGACCACATAAGGAATATTGTGGCTGTTGTGACTTTAAAATGTGTTTAATAAAAGTCTATTTGCCTTTTTCTTTCTCTCTCTCCTTTCTCTCTCTCTCTCTCTCTGTATGTCTTCAAAACTGTTGTTATTATTTTGCTTTCATCCATCTTTAGACGGGTTGTTGTCATCTTCTCTTAACACTGTCACTTAGACATTCAGTCACTGATTTATAAAGTTTCCTTCAGTTTTATCCCAATTGCTTTCGTTTCTTTCGTTCTCTCTCACCCACTCTCTCTCTCTCTCTCTCTCTCTCTCTCTCTGCACTAATATTTATCGTTTTATTTTATATTTAAAGTTTCCTTTCTTTGTTTTTCTCTTCTCTTCGTTTTCTGTGTAAATATATGCCAGTGTCCTTGAGTTTGTAGCAAACTAAGCGGCCATCTTCATTGTGTTAGTGAAAGTCCTGAAACTGTGTCATTAGACTTCAGAAATCCAAGGAAATTTTGAAATCAAAATCAAAAACAAAATGAAAATTTAAATATTCTACGAATAAGGCTAGGTTTTGTTGTTGCTAAGTAAAGAAATCACTTTAAATAGCTCAGCCTTTCAAACTTTTTCATCCCAAAAATGCCTAACTAACCAGCAGGGCGTTCCGCAATTCGTTGTGATTGTAAGGCTTTTTTTCTTTCCGCTTTTTTCTTCATGTTGTTTTTGCTCACACATAACGGATATCACTTAATTCATGTCGCCATTTTTATTATTTTTTAGTTGTAGTTTATAACGGTACATGTTTTTTTTTCTTTTGTTTGTATGTGTTATGTTGGCATAGACATGCTTAAGCTCTTATCTTCTATTAAGATTTATTGGAACTTGGAATAGAAACTGATGTCACATATACATACACATACACATACACATGTACATACATATGATAGGATTGTGTTCTTTAGGATTATGCTTGGGTGATTATATGTAATATAACGGTTATATAAATAACAACAGTTATATTAGAAATGTATGTTTATTGTCATTCATTGTCATTCCATTTGTAATTATGGATACGAAATGAGGAAAAGAATTTATTTTTTTCCTGATAACCATTTTCGTATTGATAAGTGCAGCTGTGCGGGGGTTCACAAGCTCTCATGAAATGCCATAATTAGGTTAGGTTTGGTTAACTCAGCGATAGCTTGCCATTTACATGCTAGTTCTTTGTGTTACCCCGTAATTACAACATTACTGAGATGAGAAGATAGGTGACAATAGCGCTTTACTCCTGTAAAAGATCTACCATCACACTACTGCCTCTATTGGCAACAACCCTGCTTAATGGTGTGCATGTTTAGTGGTCTGTGAGCAATAATCGACGTCACTCCCGCCTAATAGACAGTGTATGCAGGCAGTCAGCTGTCCTGCTTATCCAGGGCTTTCTGTTCCATTACTTAAGACACTCAGTTGGCTCCTCTTTATTCTACTATTAAAGCAGTGCATTGAGTTGGTTATAGTCGCCGTGGTCTAGTAGGCAGTGTGTTGGCTTAGTAAACATGAGGTCTCAGTTCAAATCCCTCCCGGTTAGACATCTAAACGAAAATATGAAGAAAAAATATTTTTTCGGTGATTTAGTCTTAACAGATTTCCGGCAAATTCTGCCAGAATAAAATAATATTGCCATGAAAAGTTTATGAGAAATCTGTCGTTCGGAGTCGACTTTGAACTATAGGTTCCGCCACTCATGTATACAAATTAACGCACACAAAATAAGTAGTGGGAGATACTAGGTCGTACTCCTGACTAAAGGGTTGTGGTGATCAATTACGTACGTAGTAAAATTCTCTCTGACCTACTATTAAAGCAAAGCGCTGAGTCGGTGGCAGTAAGACTGAATGCAGTCAAAACATGGACCCATCTGGACTATGGACTTGCTGTTATTCAGGGAAGACATAGAGACATTAGACTCCATTCTATGATTCCTTACAGCTTTCCAAATTTCTATTCAATTTATAGTTCCCATTAGAAAATCTGGTCTAAAGACCCTGAAATTCCTAATGGAACCTTGCTTGACGTTTATCGTTGGCTTAAAGATGCCTGACAAAGTATCTCTATCTCTTCTATCTGAGCCTAGCCAATGCACAGTCTTTCAGACAGAGGTCATGGCTTATTTGAAAGCGTTATAAGGCTTATTGGATGCTGGGATTTTTCTTTGAAAATCTTTTGATTTACTCATGCAACCAGCCTGCCCTTTAAATCCATAACGTATGCAGCTTGTCCATAAGAATTTCTCTGGGAAATTTTGGATTATTTAAAGGCAACCCTTATATGGGTTCAGGGACATAGAAACATCGTTAGAAATTGCATTGCTAAAGAGCTGGCCAGAGACGATACGGAGCCCGCAAGCAAAAACATGTTAAAGGGCATAAGTATTCCAGTTGCCTCAGTTAAATAGGAACTTATCCCCCATTTAACGCTGTATTTTGTTGGCAACAAGAGAGTACAAGTAATATTGCTAGACTCTGCTGCATAAGAGGAGGACTAACTCGTTTCTATTCTTAAATCATATGGTCATCTATTGCCTAACTCCAATTCCCGTAGGGCTAACGTCGAGCCATGTAGAAAGAGTTGTTATTTCGGCCATCGAAATATCTTTTCTGCTAAAGCCATGGATCGAAGGAGAACGATACTATCTTTTGCCTCATGTCCTGCTCTTGTCATAAAAATATGAAGGTTTTTGGCTTCTCACTTTTTGACATTCTTCACAGAGTTTTGGAATATAAAGATTGCTGCAATAGCTAGACTTACTTTGAGACTCAAATTGGCTTCCTTTGAGGAAATTTTGGATACTCGATTTGAATGGAATTGGAATTCTGGTATCTCAAAGGATCGTGTGCACTTCTGCGAATGTGATGCCTTGAGGGCCGCTGCTTTAAATTGAGGAAATTTCCTAAAACTACCACAGCCATGTATACGAGTCTACTCGACTCATTTTAAGACTGTCTTTAGCATTGATTTTTTCAAATTTTCCTATGTACCTCCTATGGTTGTGCATGTAGACTTCATGCAGCAGAATTCTAAGAGCATAATCAAAAAAATTTCAATAACAGAGGAAGAACTTAATTAAAATTCAAAATAAAAAAGATACAAAAAAGTACTGTCGATAAGTCGATAAAGGAGAACCACATCCAATGTTAAATACATTCGATATTAAAATATAAAAAGAAACATTCTATATTGCTGTAGAGAGGTAAAGAGATTAAAATATCTATGAAATGCTTTTCAAAATTAATAATTCATTTGGATTCTTGATATCCGAAAATTTCAATTTTAAATACAAATTATTGCATACGATATGCCCCCCCACCCCCATTTACTAAGGCAGAGTAAGGCAATAAAATATTTAAAACCAATGCTTGATTTGATTTGATTTGATTTCGTTTGATTAAAACACAAAACTTTTAAATAAACACACAGAATTTCTATTCAGAATTGACACACACACAGAGAGAGAGAGAGAGAGAGAGAGAGTGTGTAATTGAATACAATATTGTTGTAGATTTTCTTTAAAGCAATACAATATTGCCAGACGTATGCATGCATACATATACATGGACACGTTTGTAGTCAGTTTAGTTTACCAATCAAATCTCATCTACAGTCTTCAGAGCACAGAATATTCAAAATTGATTTCCAATTTTATTTGTGGCCATTCCATCAAATACATGTTGCACAAATAATAAATCGTAAGGCAAATACCAGTCCTTACTGCTTGGACAATAATAATCTATGAAATGAATTCCTATTTTGTAACAAAAAAAGATTGCCTAGACAAACAAACAAATACAGAAACTGAGTTACAAAGGAAAATCTCATTTCAATGTGTTTACTGTTATGTACGTATGTACGTATGTATGTTACTTCCATCTACTACACGACAAAGTAGTTAGAAAATCTGTTTTCAGTTAATAAAATAAAAATTCTTCCATTCGAATACAATATTTATTGACTCCGAGCCTAAGTAACAGAAGAGATTTCCTTAATAAGACATTAGGCCACTACATCTTCACATCATTACATGTTTGTTTTTGTTTAAAGGGTGCACCATATTGTGGTAGTCTTGAGCAAAAAATCTAGAACCTAATCGATCACTAGGTTGGGCTGACTGCATCTTAATCCAGGCAGGACATATTGATTTCTGTTTTATAGGACAAACAGTGTTTTAAGGAGACAGGTCCGCGGTCCTTTATTTGACTTCTGTGGAAGTTGTTTCTCCATAGAGGAGAAAGAGATGGATTAGAGTGTCAATACTGTAAATGCTCCTCCTGGCGTCTTGATATCAGGATATGAAATATTGCCCAGCATATAAGTCAGTCTGGGAGGCTTAGGCCAAACGACTTTACTGGTGTACACTGTTGCGTTTTAATTTAAAGAAATGTGGCTGCAAATAAGGCCTAATTCAGAAGACTAAATGGCAACATCTTCTGCTTTTTATGTGTGGCAGCACTGGCTTTATCTAATTGATCCCATTCAAGTTTATCGATGACTTCAAAATGTGTGACAGCTCTTCTATCTGAGCCTGGCCAATGCAGAGTCTTCCAGGCAGAGGTTACGGATTATTTAAAAACGTTATAAGGCTTATTGGCTGATGGGATTTTCTTTGAAAATCTTTTGATTTACTTATGCAGCCAGTCTGTGATTAAATCCCTAACGAATGTAGCTTCAATATTCGTGTTTGTCCATGAATGCTAAAGATTTCTCAGGGAAATTTGGATTCATTTAAAGGTAACTCTTATATGGCTTAAGGGACATAGGGACTTCGTTAGAAATTGCATTGCTGATGAGCTGGCCAGAGATGTTGCAGAGCCCGCAATTATGTTAAAGGGTATAGGTATTCCGAATGCCTCATTAAAATAGGAAATTATCCCAGTATTCCAACTGAAGCTCTATGTTGATGGCACGCAAGAGAGTACACGCCATATTGCAGGATTCTGCTGGATAAAAGGAGAACTAACTCATTACTATTCTTAAATCACATGGTCATCTATTGCCGAAATACAATTCCCGTGGGTTCAATGATCCCATTCATGGTCAAAACTCATACCCTATGAAGCATAGACCCCCCCCCCAAATCTTTTCATAGAAAAACAAAATCACTCGCTGTTTATGTAAAAAGTTAACTTTGCTTCCTTTAAATTGAAACACCCTGTATCTATGTAAACTTAGCCATACACAAATAACAAATCAAATGCGATAAATTATTATGAAACGCAACAATTCATGTCATCAGTACAGGGGAGATATACAAGGCATTTACACATTGAGCACCAATACAGGCAAAGGGGATTTGTTAAACCCTCCTTGTAGACATGAATGTAGATGGTAATAATCTATGTACCGTTATATTTAAATCCTCCTGTATGTGTAAATCCTGTATGTATGTGTATGAGTGTATGTATGTGTTCATTGTTATGTAGAAGTGACAGTTTATTTGAACACCAGCACTGTTACAAATGCAAAGATTACCATTTCCATGTACGTATGCATGAGGGTGTGTATGTGTATGTGTATGTGTAGCCAATTGATTTCATTTGTTAAACATCTAAATACAATATTACACACACACTCACCTACTGTGATAGCTAACCCCATGTATCTGTGTATGTATGTTTAGAAGGAGGATAAGATAATAAAACTATCGTTTCCTTAAAAGAGTGAATGAACGTTGAAGTCACGCAAAAGAAGCAATAAAATTAAAAGAATAAGAAATCTTTATTACGAATACTCTTTATTGTTATTCTTGTTGTTGTTGTTCAAGGATTACAAACCCTTAACACTTTAAAATACCTCCCTACCCCCCAGCCCAGCCCAGCCCAGCTTATGTCAGTTGTAGCATTAGAAAATGCCATCGTAGTCGTAATCGTAGTCATAGTCAATATGAAATGAATGTTCGTTCGTAATAAAACTAACGTATCGTTTAACAGAAACATGAATTTTTATTTAAATTTTATAGAGAGAAAGGACATAAAAAGGACATGCCATGGCAATAAAATGAATTGAGATTTCCTTGTTCTGTTTGTCTGTCTATGAAATCTCTGTCAATTGCTTAGCAGTTTGGTTACTTATAACAGCCTAATGCGAGAACAAATACAAGATAATTTCCATGAAAACTATTCCATTTCATTCCTTGTGTGTGTGTGTGTGTGTGTGTGTGTATGTGTTTATTTTAAAAAGCAATTGATTTTAATTTAGAAATCAACTTGCATTTGAATAATGTCATGTCATGTGGTGATGTCCAAGCAAGGGAGAGTAACAAACATGGCATGGAAATGAAAATTTTTATTGTTTGGACAGGCTTTTATGGTTTTCTTAAAGAAATTAAATTAAAATATTCAAGAAGAATCTGCTACTGGACTCTTCCTCACAAGGCAATAAACTCGCTTGAAATGCACCTGCTTTTTTAAAGGATCTCTCAATCAACTGGAAAGTTTACATTTTTGCAATTGAAGTTCTATTTTACAAAGCGTTGTATAAAGAATCATGCAGTATTGTAGTGGTTAAACCCAAGTATTTCAGTTTGTTATACAGCATAAGACCGATTATTTTAAACGCAACAATAGGCTTCATCCTCCGAAGTAACAAGTTCTTGTCTGCCGATTTACTTAAAAATGACTAGGAATGACGTGTTTAGCGAGGTATTTCCTCGGCAAAGGTTTCTAACAGCCTTCAGAATTAGCAATCGTTCTATACAGCTTCGTGTTCTTGTCATAGAGTTAGCAAACGACGATCATAACAAATACAATTACAAGTCTGACAGTCTGAATGTCTGACGCCTTGGATAGCAGATTCATAATCCGAAACTCTCAAACTATTCAAGGCAACACACAATAATGCTTTAAAACGACAATCAATAATAATTATCGAATGAAACAATTTAGTTGCTGTAGTCCAGTAGATTGTGTGTGGACTTATTAGACGTGAGTACGCCTCAGACATATCGAAAAATATTTGAAATATTTTGGCAAGAACTGAGAGAGAAAATAAAATTGCCTTGGAAAGTTTCTCCAAAAAATCTGTCGAAGTAGTTATCTGTTGAAGTAATTTTTCCTTCTAACTACGTTTACAATTCTGCGGAATAATTTAGTAGCCGTAGTCTAGTAGGTAATGGGTTGACCTATTAGACGGGAGTCCACAGCTCAAACGCCAGGTCAGATGTCTCCAACAAGAGCAAATATTTCTTCGGTATTTCTTCTCAACAGATTTCTAGCAAAAACTCTGGATGTTAAATAAAAATTGCCATGAAAAGTTTCTCAAAAAAACCTGTCGTTTGGAATCGACATTAAACCGTAGCTTCCTCCACTTATGTATGCAAAATGGACACACACAACATAGGTGGCATAAGAACCTAGGTTGTAATCCAGACAAATGTAAGAATGGGTTTAAGACAGATAGTGGTATAGCAATAAAGGTGTTCCCATTCGCAATAAACATTGAGAAACCATACGCAAGATAAGAGGATATGAATGCCAACGCAACATGTGTTCAATTCAACTTGCTGCTACTGAGGACGTCACATTAGCTCCTTTAGAAGTTACCACGAAATTAGACCTAGGCAGAGGAAATACGATCATCCTGAGCTATATCACAGACCACATGAGAATTCTGGCCAATAAACAAGAATCTGAGCATGCTAGGCGGGGGTAGGCGGAGGAAATACGATTACCTTGAGCTACATCACAGGCCACATGAGAATTCAGGCCAATAAACAAGCAACTGAGCATGCCAGGTGGGGCTAGGTAGAGGAAATACGATCATCCTGTTCTATATCACAGGCCACATGAGAATTCACGCCAATCAACAAGCAACTGAGCATGACAGATGGCAGCTCAAGCAAGATCCAAACTTCTGCCTTATGTTTTAGTAGAAGGTATGAGTCGTAAAGTCGCCATAGTTTAGTAGGCAGTGAGCTGGCTTATTAGAAGATAGGCTGTGGTTCTAACACCAGCTCCGCTATATCGAACTAAACGGACTATGCACCTGTAAGTAGTCTTTTTGCAAAATCCCTGAGAGAAAAGACCATGATCCTAACTACAGCTTAGATATCTGGGGCTAAACGGACTATGTAGCTGTAAGTAGTCTTCTGGCAAACCCCTGAGAGTAAATTAAAATGTCATGAAAATTTTCTCAATAATCTGTAATAGTAGTTTGTTGTTGTTGTTCTCGCCAACTGCCTTTTAATCCTGCTGATTCCTTTCTATAAAGACGGTCGATGTTGAAAACACTTCTTTTTTGAACATGTTTCAATTATTTTCAAGCATTCTTCGTATTCTTCACTTATTGAATGCTACAGAGCCGTTGTTTGGAAATTTTTCGCAACATAAATGACATTCAAAATGAAACGCATTTGACAGCTGACAGTCATAGTTTCACATTAAAATAAAATGCTCCGCAAAGTAGATTCAATTTTCCTATCACATTTCTAAAGAAATATTTTGTAATAGGAAAACTCCACTTTGTTTCTTATTCCTTTTATGCTGAAAAATTTTTTTTTTTTTTAAATTTAATTCAGATTTTAACAGAATGTTTCCTCTCTTTTTCTTTTTTGTGTTCGTTGGCTTTCCAAAAGAGTTCAAGCATTTGTTTAAGCCAATAAATAATGGTTCCATGCAAAAAAAAAAAAAAAGCGGGTTTGTGGTGGCTTAAAGAGACAAAAAAAAAAAAAAAACGTGGAAATTTATATGTTGAGCCTGGTTATCAGTAGCAGAGTTTATTAAAAACTTTTAATTCCGAAGCTTCGTTCATTTGCTAAATAAAGTTCTATTTGTCTATGTCATTACCACTCAGACATTTTAGTCGTTTTAATAGTAGTTTCATGCATTCATTCGTTCATTCATTCATTCATTCATTCACTCGTTCATTCGTACGTTCGTTCTGTTCTGTTCTGTTCTGTTCTGTCCTAAGCATTCCGTTGTTGTTCAGTCATTCGTTCGTTTATTCATGTGTTCAGTTTTATTAAAGTCCCCACATAAAAAACAAACAATATTTAACAATGAAATTCACTACATGCCACCCTCTCTCTCTCACTATCTCACCATTTGCCAAATAAAATGTTTTGAAAACCAAAAAAA
>QOCX01000063.1:77719-103159 GCA_005959815.1 Sarcophaga bullata
TATGATTAATTCTCCTTAGTGAACAATCGGGTTAGCTTTCACGGCACTGACTAAAACCCTACAGTGCAGTACCAGCGGATGTTTGAAAGAGTATGCTTAACGTAAGGGAAGTTTGTGTCTCTGAGTCATGCTTCAGATTATCCAGGAATAATCTGAGATTAGTTACCAATCCCTTGAGAGGGCACTGTAAGCTTCAGGGCACACTTATTCACGGAAGGGGGATGTCTCCAGGGTCCAACAATAGATGAATTATCGGATATGTTCTTGGAAACTTAGTTGTCTGGATACCAATAAGTAGACTCTGTGATAATGAAAATGCATTGTTGGAAACTGCGGGATACTAGTGACTTTGGAAAGAAACACATGGTGTACATCATGTACTAGGGAGGGTGCTTTGATACCGAGTAGCATTCTAAAATGTATTGAGGCATTAGGCCATACTAAATTACTCTTCACGACCATAAAAAATAATGATAATACGAGAGTTGTCTCTATTTTGGGCCGGCCTTCGTAGATGTATTGCAGAATCTGTGAATTTTATTTCGTCTTGCTACAAAATATGTTGCATATATGTGTGTATAGTGTGTATTGATTCATTTTGGTTTTTGTTCTGTGTATGTGTGTGTGTGTGTGTGTATGTGTGTGTTAATAAATTCCAAAGTTTATTTAATTAATGAGGCCAGACAGTGTTGGTACTTAATTTAATTTGTTTTTCGCTTTTAAAATTCTACAAAACATTTGCAGCAATTAAGAATTACGATTACAACTGCAACACAAGAAAATTTACATACAAAAATAAAACGAAAACGGAAAAATTCATAAATAAACGCTTAAAATTTAACAAAAAAAAAAAAAATTTTTTTTTTGTTTTAAAATTACAATGTGCAGGCAAAGAGACAGTGAAGTCCTTGAGACAACAGAATTAGGGCTTGAGTGTTAAAGTGTGATACATTGTGGTGGTCTTTTGTTGATTTTTTATTGTCGCATAAAATCTTTTTATTTCTTTTTAAAATTAACGTATAGAAGGAGAGAAGAATGAGGAGAGAAGAAAAACCTTTTAAAGTTTTATTCGGTTTTTATGGCCTACTTTTACAGATTGGGAGACGTTTTTTTTCCATGATTTTTTCTCTTCATAAATTATTCAAAAATATTTCCAGAGAGTTTGCTATTAGCAAAGCTAATAGAGAAATTCAAATTTTGCAAATTCGTTAGGCTTTTCAATAAAAATTTGTATTACAAGCAGCCAACCAGCCAGCCAGCCAGCCAGCCCATCACATCAAATGCCTGTAATGGCTGTGTAATATGCATGCGAATGTATGTACATGCACTAACACTACCATTATAATTAAAACTGATTTTGTATTTGTTAATGAATTTGCATTTGCATTTGCATTTGCTGCGCATTTAAACAAATTGAATAATGAATGCCAAATTCATAATTTTCTTCTCATTTTTTTTTTTCTCGTATGACCTCGAATGAAATGTTCTTGCAATAGTCACGCTCTTCTGTCATTTTGTACACTCCTTGCCAATGGTAATTTGAAATAAAATTATTTCGTTTTCAGAATTGAAAATGAGTTTAAGGTCACCACCGTGTGCAGGTTTTTTTTTCATTTCAATTATATTTACCTCATTATATACACACACAAACACACACACACATATACACCCACAAAATGCGTATTTTTATTTTGGAAAGAAATGTTGTCTGCATTCAAAAAATCGTTGCTTGTAATTCATTTTCAATTTCGTAATTAAAACTTGGCAATTTATTTTCTATTTTTGAAATGTTGAACACGTAAGTACTTATGCTTACAGTTAATGGCATCGATAGCGTAATTAATTTTTTTTTTCAGAACAGACATTACCTAGGAGGCTGTTACAGCTAGGCGCCAAGAAGTATTGCTACGGCATGCAGGCATTTCTAGCCAAAATTTTTTTATTGCTTTTGGGTTTATTTTTCATGGAAAGGTCTTTAAATTTTTTGGTTCAAGTTAAATAAAAGACCCGTGGCTAGATTGGTAGGAGAGGGTTTCGGCTATCGGCATACACTTGTGGCATACGCATCATCAGAAGTACCAAGTAGAGCTACACTTTATAGGAAGTCTGTATTTTGGGCAAACTTCCTTATATTTTTACTGTCCAAACCTCTAAGATAACTTATGGGACTTACCTAAAGTGTTGGGATTTCAAGTTTACAAAGCCCTGGCGACGCTGATATAAAAACTGTTTCATCGTTTCAATGTCTTCCCCACATAGCCGTGCGTATTCATTCATATTCGTTCCTCAGTTGCACGTGTAACACAAAGTGTTCCAAAAGGATGCTGCTTAGTGTACAAAAGCTTGAAGGAGACCAAGGGTCTCAAGCATCATCGGCATACGATTGTGGTACCCTCTTCTTTCTTAGTCCATAGCCGTGCGTATTCTTTTCAGTTGTACATGTTAGGCGAAGTGTTCCATAAGGATGCTGCTACGTGTATAGAAGGTAAAAGAGAGGAGACCATACAAGGATCTCAAGCATCATCGGCATACGATTGTTGCACCCTCAATATTAGCGGTATTGACTCTACTTTCTACAGGAAGTCCTATTTTCCTTATTTTCTTGGAGTTCACTCTTCTGGATAACTTATGCGTGGCAAAACGGCTTTAGGATTTCGAATTTACAAAAGCTAGGCGCTGACATAAGAACTGTCTACACCCATAATTGGGCATTACAACCCTTTTGTCAGGCTTAGGTCCTAGGTTCTGTCCCTCCCCACTTATGTTGCGTGTGTTATTTTTATCATGCATGAGTGGCGGAACCTACAGTTTAAAGTTGGCTCTGCACGACAGTTTTTTGAGAAACTTTTTCATGGCGATTTCATTTACTCTCCGAGTTTTTTAAATCTGCTGAGAGGCAGCCGTCGAAGAAATATTTTTTTTTCGTATCTCGTTATGGTGGAGATGTCCTAACTAGGGATTGAACTGTGGCCTCACGTCTAATAAGCCAACACACTACCTATAGGCTACGAAGGCTTTATTCGTTACTATCTACAAAGACCATTCCGTACAGGTATACGTGTAAGACGAACTGCTCCAAAAGCGTATAACCCCACAAAAGACTTTAATTTTGATGAAACTTTCCTTTCATTCCTTCCTGGAGCTTGCTTTTATAGCTTCTGGATATGTTACGGTATTTTTAAGTAGGCTTTCGACCAGTTTTCTCGCCTTTGCATTTGGCATGTCGAAGAAAACTTTACAAATATTGGATTTCAAATGCTTAGATCTTCAGGAAATTATCCCTGGAAGCGCAGTCTTTAATGTAGTACCATAATAAAGTCTACCATTGTCAAATGCCATGGTATCTGCCCCCAATTGACGTCGCCAAACCCTGATATTTCTTTTCCTGGAAACTTTTTATGCAATAAAGTCGAAATTGTTTGTTTTGTCTCTCCTATTACGTCCGGTGTAGATGCTCCTCTATAAGGGGAAGGACCCCATGTGGGAAGTATCCTAAGTAGGTTATTTGAATAGAATTCAATTTTATAACTTCGAAACCATGACGATTAGTTTATGGAAGTTTCGCGGGTTTAAACCTGTCATTACATTTCTGTCACCATATCACCTTGATTGCATAGCAGTTATCGGCCTAATCCGGACTACAATTGCACCAATTTATATTTTTTATTTACAAAACACGTTATAAAAAGTTTATTTCAACTAAAAAAAAAACACCCTACAACCTTAATAATATCCTTGACAGATTATATTCCGTTTTATCCCTCCACCATTCAAATTGTGACAGTTTGACACTGTCATTGTATGAATTGATAAAAAGAGGCACGAGAAAACAACAGAAAATCAATGAATGAATGAATGAATGAACGTCTGATTTATAACATGCAACACAACAGTATTAGTAGTTCCGTAGCTAGAGGATATAAATCCGATGTCTGCTTTATAAAATCGTATGAAAATCATTGAACGATGAACGAAGAGAAAATAGATGTCAACGGAAATGTAGACGATGTTGTCTAAAGGAATACATTGCGGGCATCATTATGGAAAATCAAAGACAAAAATGGTCAGGGCATGGTGAACACACATGCACAACTTTACGAAATGAAATACAAAATCAAGCACATGTTCTATGTTTTAATCGTTTTTGCTTGTTTTTCTTCCTGTTTTAATAGAAATGGTTGGTGGACTAATTATTAAAGGAAGTGAGGAATAGAAAAACGTTTCAATAAGAATACAAAGAATAAAAATATTACAATACTTGTGTGTGATAATAAATAATTAATCAATTAACACACACACAAACAAAATGATTATATTGTATGTGTGAACAGTTTCTGGTTTTCTTTTGTATCACTGTGGCGTATGATTGATGTGAAGATTTGTATTGTAAATCACTCATACGTGCAGGGTACTATATGGAGGTTAAGACAAGGGCAAGCAGCTTTTAGGCGCACAAAGTAAGCGTATTTTTTATTAGACAAAATGAAAGGAAGGTTAAATTTCTTTCTTCTGAAGATGTTTTTAGTGAAGGATTTGATATTTTCGTTTCCGAATAATGCCTAGAAATGCTTAGAATAGCCAACAAAGGTTGTGATACAAACGTGATCAATTTTAGAGCATTACGGAGTGATTACTACCGTCGTTACAAACATATTGAAATAGCAATTAGCAAAATTATAAAGAAACTTGAGCAGTAGAGAAAGAGATTGAAAGCAATAAAGTTCTGATTGCACCAGAGAATCGCCATTATGTAAAAACTCCAAAACTATCGCTTCTGTTAGGGAAAGTATGACAAATACCTCGTATTTGTACAGAGTTCTCTGCCTGTTTTACAACACAGTATGTGTAATTCGCATTTAATGTATACTCCATCCATATACAGTCCAGCCCATGCACAATGTAGCTGTAGTCGCCATAGTCATACTAGGTATGTGTGTGGCTTATTAGACGTAGGCTTCAGTTCGAATCGTAGGTCAGACATCAAAACTTAAAAACATAAAAAATATTTCTTCGGCAACTTTCTCAGCAGATTTCTGGCAAATAAAAAAAAAATTGCCATGAAAAGTTTCTTAAAAAATCTGTCGTTTGGAATCGACCGTTAAACTGTAGGTCACGCCAAGCATGTAAAAAATTATCACACACATCAGCAAGTGGAGTGAGAAACTAGATTGTAATCCTAACAAAAGGGTTGTAATGACCATCAATGTATAAAGAAACTTAAAGAGATTGGTAACGTTGCACATTTGATGAGGCCTAAGCGTCATTGCTATTTGAGCTCCAACGAAAATGTTACTTCTGTTAGGGAAAGTATGACAAATACGTCGTATTTTTGGATTTTACAGAGTTCTCTGCAACATGGCCTATTTTATGTTGCATTATGGCATATTTTGCATTTGAATTTGCACTCCATTTATATAAAGTCCAGGTTATGCAACAATTAAGGCAGGCGGATTATTCACAATGCCACACTTGTGGTGATTGTATGACAGGGCAACAGGCTTTCAATGTTGATTCAATGATTTTTTGAACAAATTTTCTCCAAACGCTGAGTGACATGTTTTCACACAATAGTTATACGTCAACAAAGGAGATTTTATACATTGGGCCGCGGAGAATCCAAATGAGATTGTGAAAAAAGCCACTGCAAACGTAAAAAGTGTTTTTCTGTTGGCCATTGTGCCTTGTAGGTTGCATTTTAGTTGTACTGTTATAGAACCGTTACTGTCAATTCAAAACTCAATGGCCGCATGATAGCCACCCTTTTTGGGCCTGTAATTGAAGCTTATGAACTGAAACTCAAGCGATTATTTTGCATAAAAAGTTACTAAAAAGAGTAAGGTCAACGTCAGTTCCTCTCCAAGGTCATGCTCTATGACACGAGTCGGCTTTTGTGTGGTTCTACAACAAATACCGTGTATATGAAAATAATTCCGCAACACAGGAGCATTTGAAATAAAACAATTATTTCAAGTTATGCCAAGATGCCAACCGATAAGGTTCGATAAAAGTGATCGAAAACGAACTCAAACAGATCAATTGCCTTAACCAATCTAGAGATGGCCATGACGTTATATGTCGTACTTGAGGTAAAGATTCCATTACAGAGGAAGAATATTTTCAATGAAATCCTACTTTTATGTGTGTTTTATGGATTTGGATTAATTCATATTAGATTGCGAAGGCATTGTAAATCTGATTGCCTGCTAAACTGACTTCCAAACACTTTTCTTAATCGTTTGTTTCAAATATTTTGTCTGCATATTTACGGCCATAAAGCTTCATCGTATCTGTGCATATTAAAGGTAATTTCTTTTCATTTGCAAGAGCCTCTCTAAGTAGTCTTAAATATTATTTACGTCAACTACTATCACTTTATGAAGAATGTCTGTTGAAAATGAAATTTATCTTCATTCAGTAGGTTCACTGCATATTTTTATACTTCAAACGACCTTTGGTGGTAACATTAAAGACAAGAGTTTATCACTTTTTTTCTTCTGATAGAGTATGGCTTTAAATCGTTTGTCTTTTACTGTGTGTGTGTATTTATTAATATCATCTTTTAGCATCTCTTTATATACATAAATGTCTTCTTCTTTTAATATCTGCATATATAAAGCGTTTCATGTTTACATATGGCATGTGTCTGGCATTAGAAAAATTTCTTGTCGTTGCTGTTGCCGCCCAACTGTTTTAACATGAAACTTATGAACTCACAAAAACACTTTCAAACTAAAATGTGCAGAAGCTGGAAGATAAATGGCTTTTGATTTCTATTTAAACGTCTGTAATTTATAACTTAAATAGTGTTTCCAACACACACACTTTACGATTTAAATTCAAAGAAATTTTGCAAAACGAAAGCTTAAAAATATACGACTGTAGGGGTAGTCTATTCGATGGATTCCAAACAGAGATGCGGTTTCATTTGCGGTTTTGCTCAGTCTTATCAATTTCAAAGTACTCGTGGGAATTTAAAGAGAAAGTTTTGAAAACAATGCCACAGAATTTGAATTTCTTAATAATTTCCCACGTAAAATTGTTTGTGAAAATCAAATGAAATTGATATCGTTAAGCTTGTCATATTGTATCACAATCGAGCACAAAAAGTATTGAAAAAAACCCACAGAAAAACAAAAACAAAATCAAATTATTTTCTGTTTATAATTATAATACACGAGCTAAAGCTGTAGCTATATGTGTAACTGTGCCTTTAACACGGTATACACACACACACACATATATATATGCGAACAAATTTGCGTAATTGCTCGTTTATGTATGCATTTGTCTGCATCAATGCACACACGCACACATAATGGTTATGAAATGATTTTTTTTCTTTCCTACGATTGCATAAATGTGACATGATTTCTAATGGTTGGCAACAATTTTCATCTATTCATTGAATACACTCACCGAAAAATGTTTGTCAATTCATAGAATTTAAATACCATTGTCATTATTGTGTGCATATTTTGCTTAACATTACGTTAACGAGTGTAATTTATGGCCATTTGCTGATAATTTTGGTAATTTTTAAAAATTTTCTACCGTTTTAGGTGTATTACCAAGTAAATGCAAGTATTTTGTGGATGTGTTTGAGTGTGTATGACAACTAGAACAGCGTTTATTTGTATTTGTAAAGCTTAATTGGTTTCGAAAGATTTGCCTTATCAAAGCAATTTCACCAATCACATGCAATTCAATGCACCTTTTTTGAAAATGTAAAGTTTTAGTAGCTCACTTACGTACATACATACGAGTATGTATGTATGCATCATTGCTTATGTTCATTATGCTTTTAAATGCTTGCATTTATGCTGTGTTTTGTTTTGTTTTTGCTGTGATTTTTTTGAATTTTTGCATGATAGATGGGAAATTATACCTCAAATCGTTAATTATTATTAAAGTAATGTATTCTATAACTTTGTAGACGCCCTACGTTTGATTTATAACATGCAACACAGCAGTAGTAGTATTAGTAGTTCCGTAGCTAGGGGATATAAATCCGATGTCTGCTTTATAAAATCGTATAAAAATCATCGAACGATGAACGAAAAGAAAAGAGATGTCAACGGAAATGTAGACGATGTTGCCTAAAGGAATACATTTCAGTCATCATTATGGGAAATCAAAGACAAAAATGGTCAGGGCATGGTGAACACATGCACAACTTTACGAAATGAAATACAAAATCAAGCACATGTTCTATGTTTTAAACGCTTTTGTTTGTTTTTCTTCCTGTTTTAATAGAAATGGTCGAGGCAAAAAGAAAAATTAGTCTAGTGGCTAGTGTGTTGGCTTATTAGACGTGCGGCTGTGGTTCAAACTCTAGGTCAAATTCATCTTCAACAAGGTAAATTAAGAAAAAATCTCAGCAGATTTTTGGCAAAAACTCAGAGTTTTAAAAAAATCTGTCATTGGGAATCGATTTAAAACTGTAGGTACCGCTGCTAGTGTATAAAAATAACACACACAACATAAGTGATGTAAGAAACTAGGTTGTATTTCTGACAAAAGAGTTGCAATGACCAATTATGTATGTATGTGTGTATTAATCTAAGCAACGAATACTCAATGTATTCACAATGTTTGTTTTATTATGTGAAAGTACTGCATGAGGAATCGTGCAAGCATAACTACAATGGCAACTTCTAGAATCTTATTGTTTCTATGTAGTTTTGTTGTTGTAATGTGTTATTGTAGCTGTGTTTATTTCTGTTCTCTATTTCTTTGTAGTTTTGTTTTTGAAATTCTTTATTTTTCTATTACAACAAAAATATTGAAATCTTTCTGGCTTCTGAATTATGATTTCATAACTCTACCAGCCACTTCAAGACGAATACAATATTAAGTAGAAGACTTTGACAATTTTTTGAAGACAAAATATTGTTTACAAACAATGTTGCCACAGTGTTTTTTGTTTTTTAAATTTATTTTTCAAATCTTGTGAAGAAATTTTTACTACTTCCTCTTGGCTTCACTTCGATACTAAGGGGAAATTAATGTGTCCTCAAACACTTTGTTTAGTGTTCACATTTTATTAGTTACTTAAGCAATAAAACACAATGAAAAACTAAAAAAAATATTTTCCGAACTATTTTTTGTTATAATTGGTCATGACAGTGAAGTAAAAAAATTGGAAGTTTTCATTATTTTTTCCTCACATTACCAACTGCATTTGAATGATTGTTGGCAAATCGAAGTGAACTCAAGTTTTATTTGGTTTTACTTTAAATACCTAAAGGAACAGGTTGCCAGATCCTGTCATAACTTCAAATAAACTAAGTTTTGTTCAAGCAGTTAAGCGTAAGGAAACATTTAAACTCTGAGTTTTGTTCTCTTTTTTCCTTTTTCTGTAACTGAAATGGTTTCATAACTAATGAAGTTAATTTAGAATGAGGAGAAGAGGACACGAGAGAGAGAGGAGAGATAGAATGTAAATTCAATTACAGAATTTATTTTCTTTTTTGTTTTCTGAAATTAATAAAAAAAAAGAAGAGAAAAAAAACATGCTAGTGACGCCTTAAAGTTCTGCTTTAATTTTTTTCTTTGCTTTTCTTTTTATTGTTTATCAAAGTATGTGTGTAGGTTTTTAATTCTAATATTTTTTTATGATCAAATCTTAAAAAACAAAAACAATAAAAACCTCTTAAAAACGTTCACACAGTTAAATACAAGAAAAGATAAAAAAAAAATTGAGGAGAGAAAAGACGAAAAGAAAATATGAACGTAACGTAACGTACGTACGTTTGTTCAATCTAAAACTATGGAAACAAAATGAAAATGAAAATGACAAACAGAGAGTAAGAGAAAGCAGGCATGGCATGGTATTGTAAATAAAAACTATTTTGTTTGGTTTGTTCACTGCTGTCTGGCTGACCAGGCTACTTTTCTTTCAATGGCTTTGCTTTTGTTGTGGGTTTGAATGGAAAGAAACTTTACTTGTTTCTTTTTTAAAAAAAAACCAAATAAAACATTATTTTATAAAAAAAAGTAAGAAGAACAAGATAAGAAAATTGATCTAAATTTTGTTTTTTGTTTCTTCTTCTTCTTCTTCTTCTTCTTCTTAGTTGCTTTCTTATTAAAGCATACCTACAAACACACATCAATAGGCAAACAAAAGTTCATTGTTTGCAAACAATAGAGCCATGCAATGAACAAAAAAATCTGATGAAAGAAATATAAAAACCTACAAAAACCTAGAAAAAAGTCTCATCGTTTTATAGTTTTTATAGTTTAAGAAATTACTTTGTACTGTAGGTACAGTACCTTAAAAAAAAGTTCTCCACTTAAAAAGTTTTTCCTTACTTTTTGCCTTTTTTGCCTTTCTTTCACGTTGATTTCCTTTAACAACAAATAGAAAAACAATTTCTATTGATTTTCTTTTCATTGTTGATTTCAATGATTCTTCTTTCTTTCTCAAATAGTTTATTGGGATGCTTTTCTTTCTTTCTTTATTACACAATAAAATGCATTCGAATTGCTTAAGTGGAAATAAAAAAAAAAACAAATTTCCTGCACATTTATTGGCCATGAATTGTATGAAAAACAACTTAAAAGAAAAAACTCAACCAGTAAACTGTACAAATAAATAAATCATGACGAAATACTAAACATTTTCACTTCTTTAAAGTCATTGTCTTATCAGCAGCAAAATTAGCTAGAAGGTCTTTATAGATTTGGCATGAAAATTCAAATCAATCTGGCATCATTACATTCCCCTTCAAGTGTCTCTGTTTCTAAAGGCAGTACGAGATATACTTCTCTCCATTTGATCTCCTTACATATCCCATATCCCATTAAAAATGGAAAAGGAATGAGGGCTAGTGCCTTCAAGACAATTTTGAGTCATTTCGACCGCCTACAGAAAAAGGACAAAATTTGTTTGATTCCTTGGAATAGCAACGCAAGAATGGCGTTTGTGTTCTCTGTTCTAATGCTGCAGCAATGTACTGTGTTCCAGCGAAATGCAGCAATCTGTTCTTCGTAATCATACATCTTTACGTAGCCAAACTCATCATTCTTGTGGTTGATTGATTTGCAAGACTTACAAAGAAAATTTCTTCTTCAGTTGCATTAATTGCACGTGGACTACGCTTCCCACAGAGAAACTGTTTATGAGAAAATTTCTTCACGACAAACGCTATCAATGTGTTTTGTTCTTTTATTATCTTAACAGAGCATGTTGGTTCTGTTATTTATGTGGTTGCTCTTTTGTTAAACCCCAAACGGAAATCATAAAAAGCAGTACTTCGGCGCCTGCATTCATCATTCTAGCAATTCAATTTTGTTATGATGTATTAATAATATTTTGTATTGTTCCAATAAATGTTCGTAGTTCGATTTAAACTATCTACTGTAGATGTCGCCACTCAGGTATACAAATTAACGCACACAACATAAGTGATGTGAGAAGCTAGGTCGTAACCCTAACTGAGGGTTGTAATGACCAATTAAGTAAATAAGTATCGAATGTGGGAAAAAACGAAACGAATCACAGCTATTAGGTATCATTGTACTCCCATATTCAAGCTTTACTCCTGTCTGGCATTTCTCAACTCAGGATAGTTGATGGAACTGCATTTTGCTAGACACGTTCTACAAAAACCTGACTTCTGCTTAGCAAATCCTGTATAATAAAGTTGAACTTATCTCATCCTCTTTTTCTTTCCATTACCCCCGCTTGGGAGGATATGGCTTATTCACATGTTTTAAATTTTTTTCTTGTTGCAGCTAAGCAAGTGATTGATTTGTTGCCAGCAGGTCCTAGGATAAAGGGCCTGAAGTTTTTTTTTTTTTTTTTTTTTTTTTTTTTTTTTTTTTTTTTTTTTGGGATTAGAACCACAACTTTTTATTTTCTAGTGAAATTCGAACCTGGGCTTTGTGATTTTCCACTTGGTTTCGAGCCTAGGTTTGTCAGCAAGTAGACAAGTTCTTTGAGCACTACACAATGCCGCCATATTTCCCTCCTCTTACTTGTTATTAATGCTTCAGTAGAAGTCGTTGTGAGCCGGTATTTCCACGCAAACCATAGCGAATCAGATCTGTCTGGAATTAGAGCCTTAAATTTCCATCCAAATAATTCATCTGGAAATCTCTGGACCCCTAGAGGTTATTAACAAAATTTATAGACAATATAGGCAACTCTAGGCCTTAAGAAGGTATAGCGTTCTCTGCTTTAACCCATGCAGCAATCAAACGTAGAGGATGAGAATTCTAGGCTACGACAGATCTTAGCTATTTTAGGTCCTGCTACAGTACACCAGTAGCCTCCTTACCTGAACCAACGCGGGCAACAAAAGTAACCGAAAACGAATAAAAAAATTGGAGGGAGATGGTCTATGACAGTCTTCTGCTTCCTAGAGAGACTTCAAGAAATAAAAAGAAGTTCTGGACATCAATAAACAAGTTCTGGTTTCAATCACAATATTTCTGAGAACTTCGGAATATAAACTGTGCATATTTAACGGTAATTTTTAAACAGAATCTATTACTTTTTCCTTTAAAAACCTTGCCTTCGGAAAAGATTAACTTACTGCTTGGCTGGATAATACATCCAGAAAATGCTTAACAAATGTTAAAACTTTCCTGTAAGTTACTGCAAACAGTAAATAAAAGTAAGTTTTGTGAAAGCAAGAGTGTGAGTGTAGGTGTGTATGTGTGTTTGGGTGAGTGTGTGTTGTAAATTGTAATTGGTTGAGTATGTTTCTGTTACATGTTGTGTGGTCACTTTACTTAAACCATTACCAGCTGAGTTAGGTACACAACAATACAATTCACAAATACAAATGCATTTACTATTTAGGTACGTGATTGTATGAGCATGTGTAATATACATGCATACATACATACATACATACATTTAATCTTAAATACATTTGTAATATAAATTGTTTAGTTGTCTCGTGTATGTGTGTATACGTAGTATTTCGTAAACAATTGTTCGGCTGCTATATTGTTACAGATGTTGCTGTTGTTGTTGTTGTAGTCATTGTTTAAGTTGTATTGTGGTACTTTTAATTTCCTTGTTCATGTATTAGAGCGGTAAAACTAATGAAAACGTTCACCATACCCACACATATACATACAAAAGGCATATTCATTTACCGAAGTTTACCATTCTATTGAAATATTTCAACAATTCAACCAGAAAGAGAGAGAGAAAGAGTGAGAGAGAGAGAGAGGGTGAGAAAGAGAGAACGAGAGAGAGTGAGAGTGTGAGAGAGAGAGAGAGAGGGTGAGAAAGAGAGAACGAGAGAGAGTGAGAGTGTGAGAGAGAGAGGGAGAGAGGGATAGAGAGAAAAGAATAAAACCAACAGCAGTAGCAACATATTTTCTCTCAAATGATACTGTCACTTATTTTTGTCTGTGTATGTGTTTACGTGTGTATGTGAATGTTTCATTTTCTATTATTTTCAACATGAAAACCTCAAAATTAGTTGTCAGAGAGTTAAAATAAAAAATAATACTGTTGAGTGGAAAACTTTTCACATGCTGATGCTGATGCTGATGTTGATGATGCTGTTCATACAGATGCTGATACTGTTGATGATGATGCTGTTGATGATCGAAATAAAATGTTCTTGAATTGGGATTTTCATTTGTATTCCAAAATAATTTACCTTTTTTCAGTCTAACCAACCAACCGACCAACCAACATGAGTTGGAATAAATGTCCAAAACATTGTTTTCTTCATTGCTTGCTCCATTGTTTCTATTTCTGTAGCTTTTCGGTTGTATTTCTTAAAACATGCCAGTCAAAAATACATGCAATTTGGTCTGAGGTCAGTTTCTAGGACATTCTTAAACCATTATCATGTTTAAGTTTCAAATCATATTTAAAAAATAATGAATGAAAATGAGACAATTTTTAAGGTTTTATTGTCTATTGCTTAAGTTCTACAATGTTGCAGCCATTGTGCGGGTTTTCATCCTTTAAATAAAGTCCTGGAGAGTTTTCATTCGAAAAGTAGGTTGTAAGACGAAGGAAAGTGAGAGCAGTATGTGGCAAGTTTAATGTTGAACTACACATTCTTTTTAACATGAGTTATTATAAGCATTCAATCCAATGGATAATGGCTACACTTTTGAAGGTGGTCTGGAGAAATTCATGGAACTAAAAAGCCACCAACAAGCTCATCCAATTCCAATTCTCATTTGATACACAAATCTAAACTAATTTTAGCTATGAATATTGAATGTTTGCACAATGTCTGTTTTATTATATGTATAGTATATGGAGAAACACGTAGATACAACTGCTCTAACAACTCGAGAAATCTTTAAGTTTCTATGTATGTTTTGTTATTGTAATCTGTTATTCTATCTGTGTTTGTTACTGTTTCTTTGATGTTTTTTTTCTAAAATTCTTTATTATCTTCGTCATAGTCTCGTAGATAGTCATTTCTTAGTCATAATTAGCCATTACAACCCTTCAGTCAGGATTATCGGCCTAGCTTGTCACACCACTTATGTTGTGTGTCTTAACTTTATACATGACTGGCGGGACATACAGTTTAAAGTCGACTCCGAGCGACAAATTTTTGAGAAACTTTTCATTGTAATTTTATTTCCTCTCAGAGTTTTTGCCAGAAATCTGCTGAGAGGAAGTCCCTGAAGAAATATTATTTTCATATTTCGTTTTTGATATCTGACCGGGGGTTCGAACCCTGGCCTTTCGTCTAATAAGCCAACACACTACCTACTAGACTACGGCGACTACTCGTAGGTAGTACGTTAGCTTAATAGACGTGAGGCCTTAGTTCAGACACCAGGTCAGATATCTCTAGCAGAACGAAATATGAAATGGAAATTATTTCTTCAGTGACTTTCTCTCAACAGATTTCTGGCAAAAACTCTGAGATTAAATAAAAATTGCCATGAAAGGTTTCTTAAAAATCGACTTTAAACTGTAGTCCCCGCCACTCACAAATAATGTTAACACTCACACAATAAGTGGTGTGAGTAGCTAGGTCGTAATCCTGACTGAAGTAATGACCAATTAAGTAAGTAAGTAGCAAATGTGGGAAAAAACGAATCGAATCACAGCTATAGAGTATCATCGCACT
The DNA here is from genome assembly GCA_005959815.1 of Sarcophaga bullata. Lineage (NCBI taxonomy): Eukaryota > Metazoa > Arthropoda > Insecta > Diptera > Sarcophagidae > Sarcophaga > Sarcophaga bullata. The sequence continues at coordinate 92,791 of QOCX01000063.1, forward strand.
CCCATATTCAACCATAATTCCTGGTTGGCATTTCTCAACTCAGGATAGTTGATGGAGATTACAAAATTGCATTTTGCTAGACACGTTCTACAAAAAAAACTCTTTAATTTCTGTTTAGCAATTTCTGTATAATAAAGTTGTGCTGAGTTCTCCTTCTCTTTTTTTTCCATTACTACAATGACAATTTCGAGAATCTTTGTGTTTCTATGTAGTTTTGTTATTGTAATGTGTTACTGTACCTGTGTTTATTTCTGTTCTCTATTTCTGTGCAGTTTTTTTTGAAATTCTTTATTTTTCTATTACAAGAGAAAGATTGAAGTCTTTCTGGCTTCTGAATTCTGATTTCGTAACTCTTCAAGCTGAATGCATTATTAAGTAGAAGACTTTGACAATTTTTTTTAAGACAAAATATTATTTACAAACAATGTTGCCACAGTGTTTTTCGTTTCTAAAATTTATGTTTCAAATCATTTGAAGAAATTTTTACTACTTCTTCATGACTTCACTTCAAAACTACGGGGAAATTAGTGTGTCCTCAAACACTTTGTTTAGTGTTCACATTTTATTAGTTGCTTAAGCAATAAAACACAATGAAAAACTAAAAGCAAATATTTTTCCAACTATTTTTTAAGCATTACAACCATTTTTTATGGCAGTTTTTTTGAATTTTTTTTTTTCATACAAAATGTTGTTTGTTTTACAAAACTTTACCACAATTTAACAAACAATTTAATGTTAGAGGGGGAAAAAATAGTAAAACTGGCGCCCGTAAAGACATTAACATAAATTCCCATATGTCAGAGAAAATGTCAACATCAATTTATAGCAACAAAACAGGCAACCAAACCAACCCAATCCAACCCAACCAAACACACAACAAAGCTCTTTCGGCTAAGCATACAACAGAGAGAGAGAGAGACTATGAGTTGGGGTGTGTGATTTTTCTAAACTAATAATAGTTTCAAGCATTTTTATTTGATTTTTTCTTTTTTTTTTTTTGGAGAGAATTTTTAAGCCTTCTCTTCTTCCTTCTTCTTCGTCTTCTATATTTTTTTTTTGTTTTGTTTATTTAGTTTTCATTTCTTTTTTTATAAGCTTTTATTATTTATTTATTGTGCTATTCTGCTCTTTACAGAATCCTTGACAACAACATATTCAACGTCATATTCATCGTCCCTGGATGTTACAACAACAACAACAACGGTGTCACCAACAAATCTGTTGCCGTATTTTGATTTTGATGTACCGCGAAATATCACAGTGACAGTGGGTCAAACGGGTTTCCTGCACTGTCGTGTAGAGAGATTAGGCGATAAAGACGTAAGTATTCTACAAATATTCTCAAAACTCAGCAAGCAAATCTACAAACAAGTCAATCAAATCACAATTTAATCCATTGACTCAACAAATTGTCACTCAAATGAAATGCTGAAATGAATATTATTGGATGGAAAATCTTAAATTTTCTTATGGTCTTACCGATAAGGCCAGCTTTTTATTTTTACCTGCAATTTTCAATTTCCTCTTCAAAAAAAAACCAAATTTTTTTTTTGTGTTTGGTAAGCAGATTTACGAAGGATTTTTTTTTTTTGCTGTCAAGAAATATGAAAGCAAGGCACAAAATTTTAAGTACGCTCTTCAGTGTAAAGATGTTACTTTCAAGGCTTAGAAATCCTCTCTCTTGTGTTTATCGAATGCTACAAGGACACACTTTACTCTACTGATGCTTCAGCCACAAGCTCTTTATTTAGTAAAAGAGCACACATAGTCGTATACAAACATTATTATCATCATCATCACCATCCGCCACGTTTAACCAAATACACACACACTCGCACACACTCTCAGACACACATTAAACTCGTGCATACATTTCAAAATGACTAATTTATAGGCCATCAATCACTTGTTGTAACTTGTGTCATTTGATGGATGTGTCTCTATGTATGTGTGTGCTAGAGTGAACGTGTGTGTGTGTGTGTAACAAAAACAAATTGAATGTTGTCATGGTTGTTGTAGGACTCGACTCATTGAATATTGTTTTAGAACGTCATGAGGCCCATATGTTGTCACCAATACTTCCTATTAAGCGGGTATAAATCGCAGGAAAAAAAAGAAAATTTTCTTATAATGAGTGTGTGCGTATGTACATATGTACACATATGTTAAGCACTGTAAATTTCCTACAATTAATTTAAACGTATTAAAAGCTTAAACAAAGCCACCAGCCAGCCAACCCAGCCATCTTCTTAAGGCAACTTTGATTTGAAACCAAACTACTAAGCAGTGTTTGTCGTTCTACTGCTGCTGCTAGTAGTGCTGCCGCTACTGCTGCCGCTACTGTGTAAGCATATAAATATTGTTGCTTGTGCCTTCACTTAACGTTCAACTGTCAAATAAATCTTATCAAATTGTTCATTTACTTTTCATTTTCTTTACTTTGCTGTTGTTGTTGTTTTCATTGCTTTTACATTCCTTTTTTTTTGCCATTCTTTACACCATGTCACCAGAGTATTGTTTACACAGGAAGACATAATAATGCCGTATCTTTTGGTATTTTTATACACTCCGTCAAAGACTCTACAGCCTAATGACATACACTCTCTCTGTGTGTGTGTGTATGTCAAAAGTACTCTACATTAAAATGGTATTAAAACGAAGAAAGAAAAATAAAGAAAAATATTGAAAAACAAACAACAGCAACCGAAAATATTGTTAGTTGTTGCCTCTTTTGCTCAATTTAATGATGACAGTATACGCTGCGTAATAATATTTTCTGTACACCCATGACACTTGCAAAGTAAATAGAAATTTACAGCGAAAAATTTCCTTTGGCAACTCAAGTTAATTGTTTGGGCATTATTGGAAGACTACACGTGTTTCAAAATAAAATTTCAATAATTTGATCTTAAAGCCTCACAACTTTTTCTGGTTTAGGTTTTCACTTTGTGCAGCTTTTTTCTTGCCAAAACCCGGTTGTATGGCTTGATAAATTTTTTTCCAAGTGATTTATCAAGGATTTGTTAATGATTTATCTTCACATATTTATCTGGCCATATAAGCGTAGTATGTAGACAAGCCTCTACCAAGTCTTAGTAGATCTGAAACCGTAATTAAAATAGCATTGAACTCTGCGTTTTGCGATAATTTTGTTTAATCGTAGCCCTATGGTGCTCGATAACACCTAGTATTTCAGAATTTCATTGAACTGGAGTTTGAGTACGCAAACTAGAAGCACTAAGGCGGTAAATGTAAAAAGAAAAAATACTTAAACTAGGGTACGATACAGACCTAACATATATTGGTTTAGCTGCAGCCCTGTTGGCTTTATTAAGAGTTCAGCTCATAGCCTATAGCAAGCCACCGCTGATATGCAGACTAAGTTTTGGAACGTAAAATTGATTAAAGACACCATGATAAATACATAGATTGGCGGACAGTTCTTTCCTTAAATGACTTCGGGACACTAAAGGCTCTGTTTAAGTTCAATCTTTTGTCCATAAGCAAGCACCGGAGATATGCAGATTATGGTTAATGACACAAGTTTATTAGAGGGCATCGAGATCTGTTAAAAACCATAGGTTGGCGGACAGTACCTTTCTTAAATGACTTCTGAGCACTGTCCTTTTGTCCATAGCAAGCACTGGAGATATGCAGACTATGGTTAGAGGCACAAGATTTATTAGAGAGCACCATGATCTGATAAATACATAGTTTGGCTAACAGTTCCCTTCTTAAATTTCATCTGGGCGGAACCAGTAAAGCTAAGGTTTTGGGAAATGTTTTGCAACGGGACTAAAAAATAAGAATAAATGTTCGTAACCCATTGAGAAATTCTTGAATACCTTTCAAACGGAAGGCTTGAATAGTTAATACAATACCATGGCCTAGTATCTGATAGACCGGCAGCTATTCGTGCTTGCGATTCCTGTAAAGTGGAAGCAAAAATTGTATGAGGCTGTCTATGCAAGTTGCAACAGCTGGGCAGGGGAAGTAACTTACCAACTGCTAGTTTCCAGGTTGTCTGATACCTCTCTGTGAGGTCTAGTTATTGCAGCCTCCAATTTTTTTTCTACTGTACCGACAAAAGATGGACTCTCTTCAACTTGAATAGGAAATACAATACCATGGCCTAGTATCTGACCGTCAGACAGCCAATTGTGCCTTCAATTCGTATAAAGTGAATGCAAAAATAGTATGGGACTGTCTATACAAGTCGCACCAGCTGGGCCGAGAAAATAACTCACCAACTGCTGGATCCAAAGTCATCGAAGGACTCTCTATCAGGTCTAATTATGGCAGCCTCCATTTATTCTTTGAATTCGATAACTGTAATGACAATTTCTGTTTCTTTGCAAATTGGAAATATCGCTGCTCAGTTTGGTAGGCTATTACCTCCTATAATATATTTCTAACGGTAATTAAAATATTCAACAATGCTTTGTCATTGACATCAATTACTTTCATTGCAGTTATTAGTGCAGGATTTATTAGAGGGGGATTTATCGATTTTTTTTTCTTTTCTTCCTATAAAACAATAAATCAAGATGAATCAGCATATATTTTAATTGTTTTAAAACAACAACAAATAAACTATTATGGCTTGATAATAAATTAGCTCCAGCCTAAGCCTAGTGATGATTCAGTGGCAGTTACATTAACAAATTGAAGAGGAGAGTTGTAAGGCATGTAATCGCAACAATACTTAGGCAATTTCATAGAAAATAGTTTCCAGTTTGCATTGTTTTTCAATTTAAGTTTTTATTTTTTTTATTTAATCTGTCTTCTCCCCACTACCCGTCACTCCATGTTACATTTACGGAATTAAACAACGGCAATACAATCAAATATATAACGGGACTCTAAGGGCATATTCTTCTTGTTGCCGAGGGCAATTGTTGCAATAGAACTTTTGTTAACTTTTTCTATTGTTGTTGTTGTTGTTGTTGTTGTTACTGTTGTTGTTGCAGTAGTATTAACATCGTGGGACATTTTCAATTTATTTTTCGAATCATCAGAACAATGATGCTGATCTTCTTGCCATAACAGATAATTGTTGTTGCCATTAGCATGACTGTCGTCTATTGTCAGAGATTACAATTGAAAAAAGAAAGGTAAAAAGAGGAAGAAGAAGAAGAAGAAGAAGAGGAAGAAAAGTATTGTTTGAATTGACTGTTACGGCCATTGTGTTCAAATTATTACTTACAATTGACTGTTGTTGTTGCTGTTGCTGCTGTAGTTTGACATGATTTCTCATGACCATCATTATTACTCTGACTGTGACTGTGACTCTGTGTATTGAGTGTTTTAGAGCCTTGTTCGGTTACCTTTGGACCGTGCTGATGGCATGACATTTTCATAGCCTGACTTATTGACATTTCATTTGTTGCATTAGTTAACTCCTGTGCCTCTTGCGGCACATTTCGTTTCTTATGAAGCACACGTCTTAAGTCTTCATATGGCATTTTGTGATTTTCCAATATCAAGCGTATATCACGGGCTGATTGCCACCATCGAACCCGACGCTGAAACTTAAAAGAGCGTTAAGGGGGGGGGGTATATATATTGTGTTGCATGGAGTTTTAATCGCATTTGTCTTGTAACAAAACAAGTATGTAAGAAAAATAATTATTTTAATTAGATTTTCCTTTGGAAACAATGCACACACACACACACATAGGAAATCTAAATAAAAATCGTAATAAAGTTAATGGAAACATGAAGACATGCAGAGCCATTCATTCATGCATGCATGTAAGGTGCTCCGTTGCTAGACAACAACTTCTAGAACAGCTTCATTGGTGTTGGGTTTGTGAGAGCAAAAAGCGTAATTGAGTTTGCATACAAATGAGATTGCATTTCAGGCTAAAACTTCAAGTTAAAATAAGTTTTTCTTTCGTTCTTTCATCTTCTCATAATCATAGGAACCGAAGAAGAAAACTAAACACGAGATGCTGTTGCAAGAAGCAAACAACAACACTTAACGCTCATTGCACTTTCCTAAATAAATACTAAACAAGATGGAAACAGACAAACGGACAGACAGACGGACAACAGATAAACAACTTGGGACAGACATCAGGGGGGGGGCCATACTTCAGACCATATGCACTAGGATAATCGTATAGCCTTAAGAGAGAGAAGTTTTTTCTTTAAATTTTTTTTTTTTTTTGTTATTCATACTGCAAGAAAAACGAATGAAAAGAATGGAAAATAAATCCCTTTTCGCACAAGATAAAGTGACAAAAATGCAAATAATCAAATAGAAAAACGAAGCGAAACGAAACGAAACAGAAAAAAAAAACAAAGAAAAAACATTTGAAAACCAAATTGCAAGTGAAATTGCAATGAAAATGAAGACAAAATTTTTTTGCAAATTTTTTTTTTTTCAAAATACATGACAGACATACCAATACATACCTACATACATACATACATTTGTTTAGTTGAACACTATGGCCCAAAAATAATATACGTTTCTATGGCACAATACAAGTTGACTTCTATTCATGTGAACTCTACTAGCATACGCAGTCATGAGTAGTAGTTTGCTTGTGCATATTTCCATCTGAATTGTAAATATTTGCTGTTGTTGTTGTTGTTGTTGTTGTCTGACTAGTTGACACTGTGGCACTTCTTATATGTCTATTGCTGCCGACAGTGCTGCACTGCAACAATATGCTGGTTATTCTAGTTTTTGAAATGGAATTTGTAACATCAACGTCTTAGTAAACATAGGGAAAGTTTGTAGCCTTCTAAAGCATATACTTTGGATCAAATGGTCGAAGACTAGGTTAGGTACGATAAGCGTATTTGGGGCTTGTAATGTTCCACTGAAATCACCTTTAGCTAGACACATTCGGTCAATAAATTCTCGATACCCAAGAAATTTTTTGTCTTAGGTACCGTCAGAGAAGGTCTTCTGTAGGCTCGTTTTCTTTTTCGTCTGAAGTCGCTGTGGGGCACTAGCATGCTTCAGGGAGTGTGCGCACAGTGGCCGTGTGTCTTGCCATTTATTTTCGCTGGGAGTGTATGCACAGCAGCCGCTGTCTTACCATTTAGTTTCTGAATATAAGCTTTGGGAGCTGTGGTTAGTTTTTTTCTACGTAGGACCCGGTCGAATCGCGTTCTCCGGTTGCGTCACAACAGGCCGCTACGCACGCTCAAGTGAACTGTTTGATATCGGAGCTCTCCTCGCGAAAAAGATTTCTGTAGTGTCTTTGCAATTACGTTCATATATTCCGTGTTGTCCTTGGAAAATCAGAGAAGTTAGTGTCAGATCATGTATCTGACCCTCTACAGAGAAATTCCAATCCCAAGTACGAATTTTTATTGCCTTAGCAATCGTTCATCTTTGAAATTAGCTTCACAATGGCCCCTAATCCTAAGAAATCCTATCGAGGTAATTGTTGAATGCCTTGATATTTATATCGCAGAACAATCACCAACTCTTAGGAACCTTAGAAATGGTATGTGCGCTCTGTAGGACATCTAATGACCGTTTAATGCCAGTAATATGCTTTTATCTCCAATCGATGTACTCCGATACCTTATTTGCCTTGCGGCAGTCTTTATAGACATTAACAGGGCGCTGGTTCTAGGACAGTCTAGTACAGTAACGTAGCGTACTGGAACAGAGTGATATTTTAGAAAACTATAGAGCCTAACGACTGATATTATGCAACCGTAGAACTTTCGGCATTTATAACCTGTAAGGCAAGGATTTGATAATGCAGTAGTGAATATTGATAATACAGCGTGAGTTGCTTTCGAAACGGGCTCAATCTGCTCAAGGCCAAGTTAAAGGTGCACGGAAAATCAATATGTAAAGTATTGTTGCCATAGTCATTGCAAGACATTCCGGGTAGTCGTTGCAGGACATTCTGGGAACTCACTGCAGGACATTCTGGGACCCCTTGTAAAATATTCTGGCAGCTTAAGTGTGACGCATTAGTATTGGCCATATGGCCAAAGACCTCGGCAGGAGTTGCAAAGGTGTGGTCAGCTTGCTGTCGATAGTATCCAGTGTTTAAAGCCTTCTTCGGTTATCGATTCTAGTGTGCAGATAATCTTATTGACGGTCGATGATGGGAATTATGATTATAAATGACTTCATCGGAAACTTTCGTATGGTTCCAATGACTCCACAAATAAGAGATTATAAATGCTCAAGATAAGTATTCATGCATTAAAACAAGACGGAAATTTTATGGCAATAACTTGCCTTTGTTTGAAAACATAACTCCGAACTTAAATGCTGTAGAGTGTGTGGTTTATTTTACGTTTATCTGTGTGTAGTAATATTAGCGGTTTTTTGTTAGCACTCTCTTTCTCTGTCGCTCTCTCTCTCTTTTCCTAATTTTTTATTGTTGTGTTGTTGTTGGAAAAACTTGAAAGTGACTATTGTGTTGTTGACATTTTAGTTCTAATTTGCAAAACTGATGTTACAATTTCTAACGATGCCCGTACACACATACATACGAGTACAATACACACACACACATACAATACATACAAGCAAATATGCCTACAGTTTTAGTGTGTGTGTAAGAGTATTTGTACACTTGAAATTGCCAGTGAACTCTTCTACTTCACACAACAATTTCGGATATATTTAGGACATGGGCATATTCATTTTAGTATTTGGTTTGTAACGACTTTTTTAAATTAATTCGTGCGGATCATGGCAGACATTGAAGAGAAAAGCAAAATTTAATAAAAGATTTTAAGGCTTAAATTTGTATTAAAAAGAGCTCTTCGGATCATACATACAGAATACGTACAGAAAATCTTTCAGAGAGAGCATTGTAGTGTGTCCTATATTTGCAGGGCAGCCCCTTTTTCTTATACATGTGAACTGGCTTTATGTGAATATGAATATGAATGCACGAAAGTGTGCGTGTACATGATGTTTATTTGTTTTTTGCTTTTTTGTTTTTTATTGTGTATCACATGCACAAACAAGTAACACAGGAAAATTCAAATCGAAATAAAAAGAAAAATCCTGCAGTTGTCACAATCCACTAACAACAGCAACATCAACATCAACATCAACATCCATATCAACAGTAAAAGAAACATCAACAGCAATAACTTCAACAACATAAGCAAAGAAACACACACACATACACACACAAAAACAACAGAAATAGAAGGAAGACATAAACAACTAAACACACAAATTAAAAACAGAAAAACCAAGTGAAATAAAAAGAGAAATGACTGAACGGGGTTAAGTTTTTTATCGCAACGTTTTTTTGTTTTTGTTTTTTTTTTTGCCATTTAAAATGTCAAATTGACTTTTTAACTGTCAAATTTATGCCTCAATCATCATCGTGCACAAACAGAGAGAATTGCAATTGCAATTGCAATTTTTTTTTTTATTTTTTGTTTTTGTTTTTATTGCCAGATTTTTAGTCCTTTTTTTGTGATTCGTTATTATAAACGAAAAGAGAAGAAAAGAAAAAAAATCAAAATGAAAATAAACGTACATTCGCATGCACTTAGTGGCGTAACAAAAAAAACAAACAAATTTTCCGAGCGCAAATAAAAGGAAACAAAAAAAAAATGAATTGAAGAGACGACTCGACTCTTCAAACGTATAAAATCATAAATAAACGCCGCATATACCAACACAGATATTTAAAATTTATGCTGCTGCTGGTCGTGGTAGTGGTGGTGGTAGTGGTTTGTGTGTCAAGTGAAAAAGGCCATACAGTTTTCAATTTCAAACACTTAACTGCCGCAGGTTTTATTAACGCTTTTTTCAGGGTTCAGTAAGAGAACCTTGCTATTGAGCGACATTTCTTTTATTAATTCGACATTACAACCCTTTGATCAGAATTATGACGTAGATTCTCACATCATCCATATTGTAAGTGTTAATTTTATCTATGAATGGCGGGATCGACAGTTTAAAGTCGTCTCTGAATGATAAAATTTTTGTGAGGGTTAGGTTAGATTATTGGTAAAACTTGGTTAGTACAGAGACTGCGTATACCTGCGGGCCGCTATGCGTGCTCAAGTGAGCTTTTTGATATTAAAAGCTACCACACCGACCTAACCTAACCTAACCTAGGTTAGATTACTTAACTTGGATCCTGAATTGTTCCATTGAAATCACCTTTGGCGAGACACGTTTAGTCAATAAATTCTGGATGCTCAAGAAGTTTTCGTCTCAGGTACCGTTACTATCAGAGAAGGTCTTCTGTAGTCTAGTCTTTTTTCTTTTTTTTTTAACAAAATTCGCTGTGGAGCATTAGCTTGCCTTTGGGAGTGTACGCACATCAGCCGGTGTCTTGCCATTTATTTTCGTTGTGTGGTATTATTATGCCTCTGGGAGTGTATACACAGCGGCCGGTGTCTTGCT
>QOCX01000063.1:108022-118690 GCA_005959815.1 Sarcophaga bullata
TACGAAACCAAGTCCACAGTCTTTTTAATTAAAAGGAAACTCTATTAATGCCTTCCCCTATAATAAGTTTTAATAGGCGTGAATGGTTGTGTAGCAATTAAAATAAACAACCGAGTGGGAACAGCAAAAAAAAACGCAAAAAAAACCGAAGCAAATATTGATTAAAAACATGCAACACTGTGGCAGATTTATGTACGTATGTACGTATGTTTGTTTTAATTATTATTACCACAGCCAACATATTTATTTCCATTGCTACTCTTAAAATTTAAAATTTTTTAAAGTAAACCAACAAGACAATACACAGCATAGTAACCAGCATAATTAATAAAACGCCACATAAACCCGTAAAGTTTTGATTGAAAACCCATAAAATCGACTTTAAACAGGAGTTTAGCTGTCTAGCTTTTACTTTCTCTATAATAAAGACTGTCTTACCAACATAAACAGTTTACTTATAATGGCTGCCTATAAACGGCAATATCCCTAACGGAACTTCATAATATGGCCGCTGCTTGCTTACTAAACATTGCTTATGATCAACACAGCCTAGTACAGTACTCTGTAACTGTTTTGAAAGTAATTTAAAGCCTTTAGCATGCATGGACTATAAAACTATTTTGCTGTAGCTGTAGCTGTAGCTGTAGCTCTCATGTAATTCAGGCCGTCCTAGTTGTTGTGTGGTTGTGTTGTTGCTATTGCTTTATATTATATTTATAATTATGTGTGTGTGTGTGTGTGTAACAATTTCAGGGTCACAATATAAAACCTCAAACAATGTTGTTACAACTGTTGTTGGTTAAAAGAAGAAAAAAAAAAGAAAAAAAAAAGAAAGAAAGAAATTAAACAACAAATACAAGAGAAAATAAAAAAAACGAAGAGTAAATACTACTCGCTCGGTTATGCTTGAAAAAAACAAAAAAAAAAAGAAAAAAAGAAAAAAGAGAAAAAAACGAAATGTTTTGTAACACAACATAATATTGTATCAACGATTTTCATTGAATTTCATATATAATATGTACGAGGGTTGTCCGGAAAGTAAAAATATTTACAAATTAAGGAAAACTAGTCTTGGATTTCTCAAAAAAAAACTGTCTTTCATAGACGATATTAAACTGTAGGTATCGCCACTCATTGGAAAAATTAACACACACAACATAAGTGGTATGAGAACCTAGGCTGAACCCTGACTGAAGTGTTGCAATCGCCCATTATGTATGTATGTGTTCAGTCCACTTAACTTCTTTAAATGATCAACGATTTTCCAGTTCTCCCAATTCACTTTATTGTTTTCACTGTGATGGATACTGTCCAGTGTAAAAGCTCGGCTTAATTACGGTGTAACACCATATGAGTAAACTCGGTAGCCATCTTGTTTAACGAGTTCACAAAGAAAATTTCGATGTGCATCTCAAAAACAAACAGCCTGCAGATGATAGTACCTTTCCTTTCTTAAGACGAGATACTTCAAATAAAGTCCAATGATCTGAATGTTCTTTAGCTCAGATCTGTTGTGATAGGCCTCTGACGCGTCCTTATTACGTACTACACGACTTTTATGTTCGATTGTGAACAAGGACTTGCGGCTTGTAGTAACTATGCAATGCGTAGCACTTTTTGTAATGCTCAACATACCTACAGAGCGACTTTCATCCGAAAACATTCTGGGGATCGTAGTAATGGGTCCTGATTGGGTTTATTGTTTAGATTATGTTATCAACAGTGGTCGTAGGTCAAAATGGGCCATCTTGGTTTTAAAACCAGTTTTGTTCTCTTATTCATTTAAGCCCCACAGACAGCACTAACTTCTTATTTGATGGAATCGAGGCTGGTTCTTGGATCATCTTCAAAAAATTAAGGTTACGGACAAAGCTGTACTTTCCTGGGGGATGGGTCCATGCGGCATCGCGTAAAAAAATTAATTCCTAATGGACTAACACAGCAAACGTTATTAGGGCAAAGCGGCATCATGGGATTAAGTGAAAAGAAGTCAGATTGAAGATTAATAGTAGGGGACTCTTCCTTAAGGATCGTACGTTAGGAGGGCGACTTTAGGCGTTTTCCCCCTATTAAGAGCAGTTTTATTAATTTCGGAAGGCAAATATCGGAGTTGGAGTACGTTTTATTGCGGGGGGGACCTTATTTCTTAAGCTGTCATCAACAGAATCAATAAGAATTTTTAAAAAATTTTGATGTGGACGCCTCAATTGACCGACAATGGAAGAACAGACCCATGGAGTGTAGAACATATTTTTGCTTTAATACTGGTCCTCTTAATCGTTTAATTTAATTAATGGTGCGCACCTTAAGTTGTTTTTCCTACTCTGTCCCAAGCAATATTTTATACTCATAAACGAAGGAAAAGGATTTAGTTCGGCTTTAAGCTTTTAAAAGAATTACACAACAGTGGCTATCCGTACTTCAGTCTTGATAATTTGAGTACTACACTCGTATATACATATGTATATACAATACACATGCAACATTCCTCCAATGTGTATTTTTATAAACATGAAGTAATAATTCCACCATTTACAAACACATTTACACACAAAATAAAAAAAACGGAACATATTCCCGCCAGCAACAACAATTCATAAATGCTTGTAAACACCAGTCATACGTCCATGTAACGGTACATACATACATTCATTCATACATACCGGCAAACATATGGGTGATTGCACTAAGTGCAGCAACAAAAAAATTTCAAATTTTTAATTGCAAACGCAAAACATATTACAACGCTGAGATAATTTCTAAGGAAAATGAAAATATGTTCGGATGAAGCACGCTTTCTATAGTGGATTGACTCATATGGTGTGTTTTAATATTTAAGAATGTACGCCTTGTTAAAACTTATAAAAAAAAAAAACGAGGGCATTTTGCTGAACAGCAAAAGCCAGCAAATGAACTGAAAAATTGTTTTTCAACAGAACAAACATGAACAGTTAAAGGGAAAAAATAAACAGAGAGAGAGAGAGAGAGAGAGAGAGCGAGAGAGAGAGTGAAATTATGACAGAAAATTGAAATAAAAAAAATATAAAATCCATGTGTATACGTGTGTGTGTGTTTATGTGTAACAACGAATATGTGATTGTATTTGTTTGTTTGTATTCATGGAAATAGATAAAGCAGGAGTAACAGTAGCAATAACGGACAGAAAAAAGATTAAAAAGAAAAAAAGAAATTGAAATTATAAGTGAAGGCAGAATGAAGGGAAAAAATGAAATCAAAATTGTAGAAAAATCAACAACATTTTCTATGGAATTCTACATTAAATCTGCTACACAGTTGCTGAAAGGCAACAACATTCATTAAAATTACAGGCAAGTAACAAGAGAGAGAGAGAGGAAAGTGTGGAAAAAGGAGAGAGGAGAAGAATAAATATGATGGAATAAATGTAACAAACAATTTGTATCCATCCATCCTTCTCTATAAACAACATGTTTATTTGTACAGTGATGAACAAATTTTTCTCTCTCTTTTTTTTTTGAAAGAGAAAAAATGAAAAAAAAGAGCGAAAAAGAAGTGAAGAATAATTTGTTTGTATTTGAATTCATGCTCTATAATACAAGGTTAATAATTGTTGTAAGACTCGCATTTGAGACATTTTTAATAAATTTAAACATGCATGCTGGCATGAAATGCATTTGAAGCCCCTTATTTGACTGAACTTTCATGTACTTTACTTACCTTAAAGTTTGTTCGGTATTGTATTGAAACTGGCATAGCTCACAGGTGGTACAGCGTGACATGCTAATCCATCTTTCCAGGCAATGAATGTGGACATACGTCAATGTGCCTTTGCACAAACAAGGCGATACGAGCCTATGCAAGAAAAATTAAAAAAGCAAGAGTGATTGACTAAATGAAAGCGGCAGATTTTTTAAAATCAAATTATTAACGAAATAAAATAAATTTTAAAGTCATTTTAAGTGTTGATAAGGAAGATGTTTTTCCACCAAAAATTAATTCAAAAGGTTTTTGTTGAAATAGAACAAAATATTCCTAGAATAACTCTTTTAAGCCCAAAAAAATTTTAGAAATTTTCCAATCAAACTCTGTAACTGAAACTGTAATATTGAACGAGGGCTGTTCCGAAATTAGTCAAAAAGAATTCTAGAGGCTCTTCATGGCTTATCAATATAGAGAAACAATCTTGATCCATTTGAATAAGTGCCAGGGAGTATAGGGTTTTAGATAAGTTTGAACAAACCTCATAGTGGTTGATCAAATGACTTGTTCACAGCATTAAGTTGTAGAATATCATCGAAATGATATTCCCTAACAGCACGTGAGCTAGATGAACTGTATCCAAAGGGCTTCAAGTAGTGCTACACACAGCACAATAGTGCTAGTTTTTGAAATGCGATAGTTGGGCCACTTTTGCACACAATAAAATAGAAAGGATTTGCACAAGAAATTCAATTTTTTGTTTCGATTCGTCTGCTGAGACCGAACAAGAATTCAACATTGTGATAAAGACACAGCTACAGCAGTAGAACGGCTTAAGAAAATTGTGCTCAAAATGCAGAAATATTTCCATCAACAAACAAGGACTTGCTGTTTTAACTAAAATCCTTCGCAGTTGCCCAGTTACTGACCTTGAGGCCGTAAAGAGGTTATCACACCTACAGATCCATGAGAAAAAATATGCTTCGAGAAATGCTTTGAGAATACAAGTTGCCTCAGTGCTGGAACTTCGTGACTTTGGTGTCAGGAGTATTCTAAGAAGCACGTGGTCATACGTGCTCGAGCACAGTACTGAGAATTGCCTCAGTTTTAGAACTTCGAGACTTTGGTCACATGAGTATGCCAAGGAGCATGTCAAACAGTATGACCACGTGTTCGATCACAGTACTGATAAATCTTCAATTGGTTATCAACAGGAGGATCAGGGTTATATTCGTTGGTTTGGGGCACTGCGTTTCAGGTCATACTTGTGTTGATTTATGAAGTCAACACAAGGCAAACATAGTTCCAATTGTAGCAGGATCTCTATGCCTATGGGCAATTAGTCTGGTGCTTTCTAACCTGCAATTCATGCAAATTAAATCTGGGAGAATATAATTTAAGCCCCACTGACACCGCTAACTTCTTATTTGATGGCATCAAGGCTGGTTCTTGGATCGTCTTCAAAAAATTAAGACTGCGGACAAAGTTGTACTTTCCTGGTGGATGGATCCATATGGGATCGCGTACAATTTAATTCCTAATCGACGAACGATTGATGCTAACGCAGCAAACGTTATTAGGGCAGATTGAAGATTAATAGTAGGGGACACTTCCTTAAGGATCGTACGTTAGGAGGGTGACCGAAGACTGTGGAGGGGTCAACGTTTAAAGGAGCGTTTCCTGTATTAAGAGCAGTTTTCTGAAGGCAAATATTGGAGTTGGGGTACGTTTTATTGCGTGGGACCCTATGTCTTGAGATGTCATCTCAAAAAGTTACATCTTCAAATGAGACAGAGTGGCGGCTCAAGGGCACTTTGTTGTGCAATTAATGGGATTCGATAGAAAACTTAGCTGTTTCTAACGGAGATTTACTGGACTTGAGTAGAAAATCTTGTTGCACACATCAATGAATTCAAATTCGACTTATTTTCCACAACGAGCTTTCCATCTCACGAATAATCTTTTTTCCGGTTTTCAAAAACTGTTTTCGCGTTAAATGGCTTACAAGCAGATAACAAACATAATAACGAAACTATTAAGTACCGTAAGGACAAGTGTAGCGGGTATACATACTTTTCAGGATTCTCACTGTTGTGGCAAATGCGACACACCAGTGATTCCGTGGACTGGGAAGAGGAACTTTCATTGCTCTCAAGATTTGCTAAATCCTGGTTTAAACTGTCATTCGGTGTTGAGCTAAATGATTTGCAATATTTAGAGCTGCCAGGAGCCACATCAATAAAACAATCATTTGCATTTGTAGTGGTGCTATTGGGCCGTTCTGTTGTGGCTAAGGCTAGGCTTGTTACCAATTGATTGTTGTTGTTGCTGCTGTCAGTTGCTGTTGCTAGAATACGAAGATAATTTAGAATTTCATTTCAAAACGAATAACCAGCTTCAATGTTTACCGGTTTCATTGCAATCTGCCATTGCTTTGCAGGCTTTTTAAATAAAAATTTTTTTAATTCTTTTTTTTTTCTTTTTCTTGGTAAATTGTGTTCGGTTTTCCTATATCAAAAGAAATATATTTTCTTGGTGTGTTTTTCCAATTTATTTTTATTTTTTTATTTTTTTTTTTTAACAAAAAATTTATTTTTCACACCTAAAGTCAGACAAAAAAAAATATTTTCAAAAAAAAAGAAAGAAAAATTAAAGAAGAAAAAAACAAGAAACAAAACAAAGAAACTAAAAAAAGAATGAAAAAACAATTTCGAAATTAGAAGCTTCGGTTAAAAGGCTTCACCCGAAAAACACCTACTTTTGCACAATTTGTTTCTGAAAACAAAACAAAAGAAATGAAAAAAAGAGAAAGAAAAAGAAAAATAAGAAATGTTTTCTACTTTTGCTATTAAAAGCATTACAACAACATTTACAACAACATTTAAGCAGAATATCTTTTAGATTTTTACGTGCAACTATTTCGTAAAGCACTTTACCTTTTCATTATTGGCTTTGTTTCTTTTTTTTTTTTTGGAAAAATTATTTTGGAAATCTTTTACATTCAGTTTCCCTTCTACTCCCTCATTGCCATTTAACCCCTTTATTGTTTTCATAGCGTGTTAGTTCTGTATGCTCGAACGTATGTGTGTTAAAATGTTTTACAAGTAAATTCTTAACAAATTGTCCAATTCATTTGCACGTAAAGAAAGGTTTTCGTAAATGAATGAATAAAAAATAAAACAGTTTGGTGAGTGAATTTATTTTATTTTCTGTTAATGTATGTACAGTGTGGGGTCAAAAGTAAGTGTACAAAAATTAATACTCGTTCGTGCCAACAGTCCTTACAGAGAGTAGTGGTCAGAAGAAAGTATCAATCGTGACGAGAGACCATTTTAATGTTTAATCTCTCTCAGACTGCTTGATGAGCGCCCCTTTTTACCAGACGAAAATTAAATCTTGAAACTATGATTATAGTATTCATAGTTGCAACTCCAACTCCAACTTAGTAGGATTGAAGAGATTTCGGTCACTGTTTCAGATTGGAAAATATCATATCGAACATCCGATATCCTTGGAACTGGCTAGACTTTGGTATGGTTTGTGCGCAGCAGACCATATATTTCCATCTTCCTGCATGATTCCTGTGAAACTGTTGTAGAGGTTAATTTAGCCACAAGCCACCTTGCTTGCAACGGAAGCATAAGATATCATGTTATTGTATCCCATCTGCACCTTACAAAACTTTCTTTAAAACCCAATACGTTTACCTATGGGTTGGGCAGCATGCCGCTTAGTTGGACCACCAGTTCCCTAAACAGTATTTCAGCCGCATGCAACTGACTAGAGTTTGATAACGACATTGAAATAGTTGGCCCTCCGGAGAGTATGAAACTCTTTCTCGTGATTTTGTTTTTTAACTCGTTGTGAGGATATGGCGAACCAGCCACTCGACAAGATAAAGGCGCAGACCATCGGCAGCTTATTAAGAGTACAGGCGCCAATTGGTTTGAGTTTGCAAATAGACAAGCTAACTTGAAATCCTAACTTAAATGTTGTTATGACCAGTAAGATAAGAGAAGTAAGATAGGCAAGCCAATCAAACTGTGTTGGCTTATTAGACGTGAAGCCTGGGTTCAAGCCCCTGGTGCGACATCTCCAACTAAATGAAATATAAAAAAAATATTTCTGCGCAAATTTCTATCAGCCGATTTGAGACAAAAACTCTGAGAGAAATAAAAATTGCCATGCAAAGTTTCTCACAAAGCTATCGTTCTCGCACTCATGTATAACTAGGTCGTAATCCTGACTAATATGAGACAGAAATTGATGTGTACGAGCAGCTCCAACTAGTGAAACAGAAGCTGATAGAACGGGGGAGTGGAATTTCTTGTTTTGTGCTGAATTTAGAGCACTCTGACATGAGTAACCTTTTGCTTAATAACTACCGTCAGCTCAACTCTAAGCATAATGTCTTAAAACCTCGCAAAATGACTACCCATACGTTAGGGTATTCATATCATAGCTATTCTAGAAGTTGACAGAATGCGAAGAAAGCGGGAATATGTAGAACACCTTTATCGACGACCTCATTTAAGATGAAAGTTGGTGTGTACGAGCAGCTCCAACTAGTAAAACAGAAGCTGATAGAGAGCGGGATGTAATATCTCGTTTTGTGCTCTGCTTAGAGTACTCTGATATGAGTAACCATTTGCTTAATAACTATTGTTAGCTTAACTCTAAACATCCTTGCACTTAAGCTCTCGCATTGCAACAAGATTACTACCCACACGTTACGGTACTCTTATTACTCCTATTCTAGAAGTTGACAGA
This sequence comes from Sarcophaga bullata, assembly GCA_005959815.1. Lineage (NCBI taxonomy): Eukaryota > Metazoa > Arthropoda > Insecta > Diptera > Sarcophagidae > Sarcophaga > Sarcophaga bullata. The sequence continues at coordinate 116,471 of QOCX01000063.1, forward strand.
ATGCGAAAGAAGCGGGAAATATGTAGAACAAATTTTGTATCTTGAGTGATGTAGACTATCTCGAGGATATGTCACTGAAAATTTTTGTCAAAATTGTCAGGTATAAAGAGGGTCTTTTTCTAGATCTGAGTGGATTGCATTTTCCACTTTATGATTAACCACAAGAGAAATTGGTACTCAAGTGGTACGCATTTGCAAAACATCATAAATATTCTAGTGTACGCTGGCGAAGGAAAAACCAGAGCTGTTTATGCTCCGGAAAAGAATTCTTTAAAATTGCTGCCCACAACATGGGCGAAATTTGAGAGGCTACTCTATGAATTTCGGTTTAAAGGATTATTCGCAGCTTAGTTTTGTAGATTCCAAGATGTCTACAGTAAATACGTATTAGTGAATACTGTGTGCCGTTCAAAGTTAGATTTGTTGTTTTAGTTTTAATCCACACTGTATGTGAGTTTAGTCTTGTATTGCCTTTATTGTTCGTTTTTTTTTCTTACGTTTGCCCTGTAATTTGTGCTCTTAAGTTTTCCAGAAAATCTCTTATTAAACTTTCATTTAGTTTTTCTAGTAATTTTTTTCTTTTATTTTTGTTGTTGTTGCTGTTGTTTTTGTTTTCGCTTTTGCTTGTGTGGGTATTGAAATTTGTAGAGATGACTCCCACAGTGCATTATCAAAATATTTAGTTTCGTTGAAATTTTTGTTTGTTTTTTTGTTGTTGTTGTTGTTGGTTGTTGTTGGAATGGTATTCTTAAACTGGAAGCATAAAATTAAATTTTATTGTACGTCTGTCTGTCTGTCTGTATGTCTGTCTGTCTGTCTGCTTGTGCAACTAGCCTTCTGTTGCAATATCCTTCCTTGCTTGCTTCCCTGGACTGTTCCTTGGGTTTTTATTTAATTTTTTTTTTTTTGTGTGGAGGTGTGCTGATGCTGTTGCTTGTGCTTCTGCTGCTATTGATGTAGCCGGAGTGTTGGTGTTGATGTTGATGTTGATGTTGTATTGTATTGCTGTTGCTGTTTTGTGGTTATTTTTTTTTTTTTTTTGGAGAGACTTTTCACTTTTGGTTTTAATGAATAATTTAAGTGTAACTGCATTTTAAGTTTGAAAATGTTCTTCTGCTTCTCTGGTAATCTTTTTTTTTGTTATTTTTTGTTGTTTCTTTCATAATAGAATTGAATACAATGGCAAAGAAAACAATACCCGTATGCCCAACAGTGCCCAACTTTTGTTAACAAAAAATAGAAAAAAAACAACCAAAAATTTTAAAACAAACTTCACCCAAAAACAACGTCAAAACCAAAACCAAAACCAAACGAAACGAAACGAAACGAAACCAAAGGTTAAGCAAAAGCATTTCGAAGAGTTTGGTTAACATCCAAGAGAGTTTCAAATATCGATGCGTATTCAATGGTATGGTTTGATGGTATTTGTTGCCTTAAAAGTTTCCAAATAATTAAAAGGTTTTACAGCCTCAGGTTGCTCAAGTGCTTATTTACACTTAAACTTGTTAAAATATTTGAAATAATTTCTAATGGAATTGGTTCTGAGGTCTTCTAACCTCATCCAGGGATGTAATGTGATGAGGTGTGTTGTATTGAATTTTTTCTTTTTGTCTCATAAATCTTAAGCCTGAAATGCCTTCTTCTTTTTATTGTTTTAAACGATGCCAATCCTTTTTTTTTGTAGTTTAAGGCATGAAAAAACGGTCACCTTTGCTTTGTAAAAAAAAAAATACCCAAGTCTACTACAAGTTTCAATGGCTAGAACACCAGCAACAACAAAGAAAATAGAATCCAGAATCCTGCCTTCCCTTCCTTCATAATTTTATGTCCCTGGACTGCATTGTTAAGCAATTTCTTGCATCACTTTCAATTTCAAGTTTTCTCTTTTGTTGTTGTTGTTTTTGTTGTAATTCTTTCCAAGAAAATCTTCAGCCAACAACAACTTTTTAATAAATGACAACCAACTTCTTAAGCCTTAGTTTGGGGAAAATTTTCTTTAAACAATCTCAAGTTATTGTCATTGTTGTTGTTGTTGTTTTTTTTGTTTTGTTTCTTAAATTGTTTTTTAATGCCAATTCTTGTGTAAAAAGGCTTTTTTTTATTCAGTTTGTATTTGTATTTGTGGTCAGACAAGCGTTTGACACCGTAAAACCATTTCTGCCGCATTATTTATTTATTTCGGCTTGCAATTGCTTCTCCGTTTGTGGTGTTTTGGCTTGA